>MU254058.1:0-33236 GCA_019669825.1 Calycina marina
TACTGTGTATGATGTTACCGCATCTGAGATCTGGGTGGTCCGATTGAGGCTGTGTTGAGGTAGGAAAACCCTTAGGAGTTGCCGCCGGCTTGCACAACGCTTCACTGCAGCCACCTTCCTCCTATGCTGACCACCGCCCGTGGCCGCCCCCAGCACAATCCCATCTGCCACTATGAACGGAGCCGCGCGAGAGTTGTCGGGCCCTAAGGGCGTCGGGGATCGAGTGCGCTAGTCGTTCGTCCGCTGTCCTACTAGCCACGCTGTTGACTTGAGCATGATGGGGTGGCAGCTGCAGGATCCGAACCTACCAGCACAAACTGCCTTCCTCTTTTCTGGCCATAAGAAGAGTATACACTCAGGTGCTCACCAGAGAGGCAGTGCCAGCTACCTCTCCAGCCGCCTTTGTAATAGCGATATACATACAATGTCAAATTCCCAGAATATTCGGATAGTAATTGGGCTACATAATCCCAAGTGTTTTGGGTGAATGCGATTTTCTGGTGCTTCGGTAAGTCAAAAATTGCCCCTTTTAATCTACAAGCGAGAGCCAAGGTGGGCAGCTTGTTTTCTGGCGTGGCGCCGAAGCTCTAAAGCTTCACATAAAAAGTTGCCCTTCCCATGGACCGCTCAGCAAAACACTTCCCTGCCACATCATGACATCCGCCGATGAGGATGCCTCATACATTGACTACGAAACCTTTCTGTCCCCAACCTTCTCGCCCGCACAATTCGCAAACACCCTCGTCCTAACCACCAACAATGCCTCCGATACCCCCCTTGATCTCTCGACACCTCTCTCTCGAGTACTTTTCGACGCTCAAGAAATAAATACACATATAGATACACTCACCACGAAGAATGCTCTGCCATTACTATCACATACTCAAGAACAGGCCGCCTCAAGCCAGAACATTATGCGCGAGATAGATGCACAAGTTGCCAGCTTGGACGAAGGATATAAACGGTTAGAGAAAGAGGTCATAGTGCGATACGAGACAGCAGAAGAGGTGAGGAGCGTGACAGAGAGGCTATGGGAGACTGTGCGCCTTGGAAGAGCGGTGGGAAGGGCATTACATCTGGGGAGGCAGCTTGAGGTACAACTGGCAGAAGTTGGCGGGGGCACGAATAGCCAAGCGAAAGAGGACCACAGAGCTCTGGTACGATGCTCGAATACATTGTTGAGTCTGAAGGAACTGTTCGGTAAAACTGGTCCGGGCGAGGAGGGCACAGGGATTATGAAGATCGAAGCCGTGAAGAGTCTAGAGAATGCCGTGATTGCACCTGCAGAGCAAACTGTGCTGCTGAAATCTCAGCAGATCGTGCGCGAGTTCAGCATGTCTACATTGTCCGCCAGCACGACCACATTCAGCCAGACCGCGGACACGAAAGCACGCACAACGTCAGCTTTGTTCGCTTTATATTTGTTATCTACGTTGCCGAAGAACACCAAGGAGAAATGGGAGCCATATGTGTTGATCGAGGCTCTGCAGGACTATCTGAGAACGGCATTGACTAGCTCACTTGCCAGCATGGCGCGAGCGCTGTCTACGTTGCCAACATTGGATCGCACATTAATCGAAGTCTCAGCAAGGTGTCAGAACATCATCGCTCTCGAAGCACTGCTTTCTTCCACCACGGCACCATCGAATCCCCTGCTTCCGCCCAACATGGAGCCCAAGAACCTCTTAGAGCCTTTAATGCAGAGCTTGGAGACTGGAAGTCTGGCCAGCTATTTTTGGAGAACGCTAGCTGGCGGGCTGAATACAAAAGTTATGGAGATCGTGAACAAGGGAAGAGTGAGCGCGAGGACTTTAAGGAGCAATCGAAAGAGTGTTGGTGATGCAGTTAGAATGTGTGTGATAAACGGGTGTCAGCCTGCAAAAGGAGGGAAGAAAGTGGAGGTGAATTGGGAGCGTGAGGCCGCTGTAATGGTAGCCAGTGTGACCGGTGCTTTGGGCAGGTGAAACCGTCGAATTAGCATGCTTGCTTCGATGTCGCTTGCGGAGGACACGACGATGCAATGGTGTACAGTACATAGGAAGCTGCAGCCGCAGTACTCATCTGAAGTAGGCATCGCCATGAAGATTCTGTAGGAGTCCATATTCCACGACCACACTTGGATCTGGGCAAGATCTAGTCGAAGTTATGGCCTGGAGATAGGAAAGTCAAGCTCGCCATGTCATCGCCACAGAACAATCATGTCGATGGACCAGCAAAGTCTCATCTAATTGGAGGAATCCTCGCGGACCTGCAGAGTACTATCTTTTCACTGAGATGTGGTCTGGATCTCATTCATGTTGCAGCGAACTGCGCCTTTGCCCAGCGGTCTACCAAATCGGTCCAAGTTTGCGGGTTCTGATGTATCCGACAAGCAAGCTGTCATGACAAGAAGTACTCCGTAGAGATCATTGCCGATATGTATTCCTATATCTCACAAGCATATTTGAGGACTGAGTATTGCATAAAGGGCCCAACCTTTGGGTGAAGTTTTGTAGGTAGGTGGGAAAAGTGGACCTGAAGGAAGAAAGGATGATCTGACACCGCCACAAAGTCAACGCACGACGGCTATTCAAGAATCAGCAAAGCAAGCTTGTTTGTTATCTTTAAGGATGGTCAACTTCTTCGCCGACGAGATGTGATACTTGCTCGAGGGTAGGGTGTGCTCGTTATACCAGGAATATTTGTCATGTAGAGATGACTACCTAGTCGTGTTATCCCAAGAGTCGATGGAAACTGTGCTACTCTGGCATCATAACACAACACCTTGAATTGACTTCACCATTGGGAAACAACCTCTTGTTTTATTTCAGATTTACACGCTATGCCATCTGGCCCTGGTGAGTAATCTTGACTTTAGCAAATTCCAGGTGATTCCCCACGAAGTCACCCCTGGCTGGAAGCAGACTAGCATTGCAGCTCATGGTCTAAGATTACTCAAATAGCCAACTACTTCGCCCCTTGGCACCATATACATCCTACAATACCACATCACGCTCCTAGGCGAAGCGTCAGATTCCTCCAGCTGCCAGAAGCTTGATTAGAGTCCATCCGCAGCTCTAATCCACACCTTCGTTGTTACAATGCACTCTATGAGCCTACACTAAAGGGTTGAAGGCTTAGCGAGGCTTGGCCACCATTGGGTGGATATGTGTTTGTAGAGGAATTCTTCGCAATTCCTTTCACACATTTGGATGGAACTCTCTGATCCTGTCGGTGATGGCATACACTTTCGCGATGAAGCAATAGGAGTGCAGAGCTGAGAAGATAAATACTGGCCTACAACCCGTCAATAAATCCATATCAGTTCATCATCACAATCAACAACAGCAACACTTCAAAGTTTCTTTCACATTCAAAAGTATCATTTTCAGTTCCATTTCAGCTCAGCTCAACTCCAGTCAAGTTCAAGTTCAAGGCCGGGTTTACTCATCCAGTTTCCTATCGTCTATTTCATCTGTGTTTCCACATTTCATTTGTCTCATCTCTTTTCAGTTTCACTTTTAGCCTCACCAAAACGCAGCAAATATGAAGTACTCAATCCCAGCTATAGTTTCCGTTCTCGTTCTCGCCTCTGCCTCCAACGCCATGCCAACAGCCTTCAAATCGGCTGTCGGTCTTCCATCCGACTATGTCCTATCTGGAACCTCCGACTTCGATCGTCGAGCTGATCAACAAGAACAAGATCAACATGATGAGAGCTCTCATCGTGGCAAGAGTGGCAAGGGCGGGAAACACCACGGTGGTGGGAAGGTAAAAAGCCATGACAACCCTTCTAGCACTGTATCTTCAGGGGTAACAGCGGCTGCTGGCGATGCTACATATGATGCCGAAAGTGCGCAGGAGCCCGGCTCTGTCTCACGCAGAAATCTTGATGATGAGGAGTTCTTCGATGCCGTCCTTGGAAGCCGCGATGAGGAAGAGAAGGGCAGCGATGATCAACAAGGCAGTCAGCAGGGAGGCAAGGGAGGCAAGGGTGGCAAGGGTGGCAAGGGTGGCAAGGCTGGTAAGGCTGGTAAGGGTGGCAAGGGTGGCAAGGCTGGTAAGGGTGGCAAGAGAGGAAAGGGTGGAAAGGGTGAAAAGAACGATGAGCAAACGGGGGCCGGAGGAGCTTCTTCATCTGCGACTGCTGATACTAGGACTCCTAATGCCGTGGGCTCTGTTTCTTCTGGAACGGCCGCGAGTTCAGACTCCACTGGTGGTGTATCAGACGCTAGCATGGGTGTCTCTTCGAGCCGTGAATCTGAGAGCGGCGGGGCTGGCGAAGCTTCAACTGCTGAGGCGAGCGCGGGTGTTAGTGCTAGCGCTAGCGCTTAGACAGCATTCTTGAGATATCGAGCGAAGGCAAAAGATTAAAATAGGGAAAAGGGACTGGAACTGGCTGGGTAGGATTTAGTGCATATTTAGAGTATTCTTTTTCTGGCGATCTTGAGCATTTGGACTGGGTGGCATGACTGGAAATAGCATTGGCACTGAGATAACTTCACTTTGCAAAATTGAAAACTTTCACCCTAGCTTGAGTTTTGAGATTGAAAAATGGACTAAATTTCGCGTCACTGGTGATTTTCCGAGTATCCATATTGTATGACGAAGAACGATTACGAATTTGTGTTGGGTGAAATTGGTCTTGACTGTGTCAAAGATAAAAACGCACCAAGACGAGGCCAAATGGCAAGGTAGCGCATATTCTGGATATATGACTTGGGCTACTCTAATTGCATAGAAAACGTCTTTGTGGAAACTGAGCCAATAGAGCAGAAGGGCCCTTCGTATTGCAAATGGGTTATAGTATCCTTACTTCCATTGCGTTGGCAAATACAGACCCTACGCCGGTTCTCAGCTGACAGGGCCAGCCTCTTCTCTCCATCTCCCAACATGAATACCGCCCCAATATACACACTCCCTGACTTTACCATAGAGATCCAAATGAGTCCGAGCACGAGCACGAGTGTGCACGAATTGACCTGCTCGAACCAACTGCCACCCGCCCTCTAGGAGAACTGCTCGCCACCCCGCCGCCAGGTTCCGGAGAGCCATCTTCCGTGCTCTGAGTCATCGAAGTGATCGACGCTGTGCTGCAAGGGGTAAGAGCCCCATATTCTCGGTGCGTTTAGCGGAGGATTGAAGCCCGGTAAGATTGCGAGTGGTGAAAAACAGGAAAGTGAAGGAGAGGGAGGAGAGGGAGGAGATTTCGACTTCGGATTGAACGTCGGTATTCAGACAATTGATACGTTGACTTCGACATCAAGTGATAGCAGTGACTCAAAGGGGTGGGGAAGTTGGGCTCCAGTGTCGAACGGGTCTAAATAATTGGCGACGGTTAGAATTGTGTCCTATTGGGAGTCGAAATTGATCTTAGGATTGTGTTTCTAGTTTGGGTTGAATTCTAGGGAGAATTGCATCACTTAGCGTCCGAGCTCTGCAGTTCTAGAGTTTACCCTATAGAGTTCAGATTTGGTGTTGTCCAGTGGTTGACAATCTGTTAGCATTTGGCAAGTTTAAATTGACGATAAAAACCGCTCTGGCTGTTGGGGAATTGTGTGAAACGTACTGAGTTCTAGTCGAGCCAAATTACCTTGCTCGAATGCTTCTGAAGTAACGAGCTTGACTTACAACGTCTGGAAATAAGTGGGGAGTTTGGAGACTAATGTGGAAAGCATAGCATTCCGAAATTCCAGAATCTGTTCGTCCAGATATACGCCTCCCCTCATTGATCAGCTTGGTATCTATCAAACGCCTGGCAATGCCTGTCCCATCGTAAATTTCCCTGAAATAATCTCAAATCCATACCTACGCAGCGATCTTCGCAAATGCTAGAACCACTTTCCAGTAACAGCACCCATAACAAGATTCTTTTTCTGGTTCCGAATCATCTTATTAACATCATCCGACCATCCCTTACTATTGTCCTGCAAATTGTCCATGCTATCGCCCATGATGTTAAGCTTCTCCGTCCGCTCATTCAGCTGTCTTGTCATAAAGTCACCCCAACCTTCTGGTTCTCTAGAGCTACCAGAAGCCACAGCCGTCGCACTGGATTGCGCAGCTCGGTCTTCTTCAGCAGCCGCAGCAAGCATGCGTTTGCTCGGCGGTCTATCAGGACCACCAATTAGAAGATCCAGATCGGTAGGACTACAATACTGGGTACCAGCTATCCATTGTAGATTTGATATTGTCGGCCGTGGAGGGACGAGAGCTTGCGGATTGCAGAGCTTGTCCTGTGATTTGGGTAAAAGTTGTCCGGTGCCCCAGACGCTGAGCATAGCTATCTCTGATGGACCAGTCCAGCCTAGGACATCTCCTGCAGGTGTGACGATCGTGTTTGATATGCGTGTCTTGTCGAAGATGTCGAGTCGTGAGACTCCGAGTTCTTTCAGTGCCGGAAGGGAGAATGCTCGTGTTGTGCCATCGCCGAAGACACCGACAAGGGCGAATCCGTGATCCTCAAATTCCGATATACATGCTGATTCGCATATAAAGTGGTCCCAAGTTTTATGAGCGCCTTTTGTGCTTGCTGGCTTGAAGATTCGTACTTCACTCTCAGTCACTGTAGTGGTTAATAAGACACCGATCAATCTGCAGAGGTGACAACATACCAACAACCACAACTCCGTTTGTTTGCTGTCCATTTTGTAATGCAGCCATCGCCACACCAGTCGCTGGTACAGGTTTTCCCGAATTTGCACTGATGGGATTTATAGAGATAACTTTATCAGAAAGTGATGTGACCCCAGCGAATGTAGCTGTATAACCACCAGTTGGCTGTGGCAAGATCTTGAAAGTCGCGAGCTTGCCACCATTCGTTCCGACGAAACATGCGATACTAGAGTAGCCATCTCCATCCAAGGTCATAATACCGAACTCGATTGTCGTGGGCCAGTCAGAGCTAGAGGTTTGCGTATTGGCCTTCTTCATGAAACTGCTTCTCTTCTCAGCCTTGATGAAATTGCACATCGAAGCGCTGAATATGACAGCAGGGCCTCGCATATCTATGATAGACAAACCACCAGCTTCAGATCCAATTCCTGCGAAACCTACATCAGACATCTTGAGCGCTGTTATGCGTCTTTGAGACATGTCATAGAGAGCAAACGGCTGAAGCCCTTCTTTGAGACTTGGATCAGCACGTTGTGGTATCATTGTGATGCCTCCTTTCTCCGTCGCTAGCAGAGGAGGTGCATCTTCTTTGCCGTACATCTTGTTTCCACCCCAGCGATATATCACAACTTCGCCCTTACTGGTACCAACGACAAATTCTCCCGAGTACGTGGACATACTCATCTTCGTAATACTCACGTCGTCAATCCTGTTAAGAGCTCTAGCAATGTCGACTTGCACAGTTTTGCTGTTTTCTATTTCGTCACCATGTCCGGCATCCCAGAGTCGAATTGTACCGTCTCCATGCGCCATTTGTATTATGTTTCTAGCTTCGAATCTTCGCAATGGTCTTGTGCTTTCTGCACCGCCGCGCAGTAGCTTGGGGCCTTGATTTCGATTCTCAGTCATGCCGAGCCATCGCACACGTTCAACAGCAGATACAGCAAACGAAGTCACAAAAGGATGTACGAAGGCGAGTGATGGATGGAGTTGGTTCGTAGGTGAGATTGGGTGACCGCTTGGGAAGCTCATTGTAATCAGTTCTCCGGATGTAAGAAGCACAAGTACTGCAATGGGGTCCTGTGCTCCTGCAAAATGAGGAGATGTGCGTGGGATAAGACAGAAATCAGCAATTTCGGCTCCAGGAGGTGTAGGAAGCAGATGCTGACGCTTTCCTTCCAAGTGACTGGCAAGGACTGGCCAAGAAGATGTAGCGTACACAGGCGTAGGACCCAAGTCAATGAATGTCAGCCCCTTCTGCGACGCATTGGTAGGCACGCCTCCAGCTATGAGAATGCCGGTATCATCTGGATTCTCCTTGCAGCACCAGTTGATCCGAGCAAATGGCACCTTCAGTGATAGCGTCCCAGGTGCCGCATTGGGCTGTCCTCCAACCTTGTTCACATATGTATCTGTTGTAGTTCGCGCCATGACGATGCGCGCTTCTTTCGGGTCCCATATAACAATGCTCTCATCATCATATGCCGTTCCAACAAACGTTCCGGTCGGATGCCAGAATACCTGATTCAGCCTTGGACTGCGCACCTTCTGCGAAGCCAAAGGATCCGGGCTTCCCCCTGGCGCTCCCACGGGCACTTCATAGTGAAAGTATTGTAATGGTGCGTTCTGCTTGAAAGAGTATAACACAGCTCCCTCTGTATATCCGATCAGCAGCTGTCCAATATCCCTCGGATGCAACTGCATCGAGACTACACTCAGCAACCTCGACCTCGGACTCCTCTCCTTCCAGAAGTTCGGTAGACGCAACGGCGCAATCTTCTCCCTATCCAGATCATACATGATCGCATCTCCGTTTTGTAGACCGAGTATCGCCCAGTCGAGCATAGGATCTGTGACCATGCAAGTCACTATCCCTGGTGGGGAATAGCTCTTGGTTTCTCCGCCACTCCGGAGATCCCATATTGTGAGCTCATTCTTGGAGTTAAAACTTATCAGGCGATCTGCGACAAACTGGAGATCTTTGACAGAGGCGCGGCGAGGGAGGGTGAAGACGTTCTTCACTCGTTCTCGTCCGAAAATATAGATTTGTCCACTGCCATAAGGGGATTCGTTTGTGCCGATTGCTAGAAGAGATTGGACAGGGTCATATGCTAGAGCTCTAATACAAGGGCGTCAGTATCTGCCGATATCTGAACTTGCGCCGGGATAGAGCTGTCCAAAGCTACATAGGGATTCTCCAACCTACCCAATCTGGGAATTGACGCCAAACCGGGCGATGTCGTCTGGCCCAAAGAGGCCTGGCAGTATACCCGCCGACAGGTCATGCTGTATGCCAGCTTGCTTTCCTCTCAAATATGCTGCCATTTTGCGGATACAAGTATAGTATCTGGGTGTTGGTGGGGTTGAAAGCTAACCAAGCAGCTGTTGCCGTTGCGTCACATCAACAGGTCTATTTTAAGACCGATGTTCACCATCACGTGAGACCAGAAGCCAGGCAACACAGGTGCAGGAATTGATTCGTTGCGCAGGGGCCTATCTCCCTTTTTCCAAACAACATCAATTCACGAAAACATCAACATTATGGATCCATCAACACGTCCTAATTCCCCTCAATGGCGCATACAGAATATTGCCAAACGCGCTCGCTTTGAACACATAAGAAAAGAAATAAAATTTAGACTTGGAGAAATCTGTTGCCAACTTAATATCAACCTTCCACCTTCTACCGCATGTATTTAGCTTAAGAAGAGGGAGATCTTAGGCGATGAAGCTATCGTTGGAAAAAGAAATAATAGTTCTAGGTTGGGGAGGAAAATCAAGGTATCTGCAGCAGACCTTGGGAAGTTTACAAACCAGCAAGATTGTGACGAACATAGTCACTATGACACGTGGTTAGGGTAGTGAGGGTAGAGGCTGTAAGGATACAGCTGATTTAGGACTAGTGCAGTACAGTTCAGTAGAGCTTTGTAGATAGGGGGGGCGGTTCTTCTCTTTCTCTTCTTTCCTCTTTAGCTTATTATTCTATAATACTCAATACACGTTTCTTTGCAGCTTTAGCACTTAGTGATGTTCGTCACATTATAATAAGCTCTCTTACATACTCCTGAGAAGGAAAACCTAATATCTACACCAAATCCTGCGAATCCTCGGATTCACGACACCCCACCTTTATTTGAACAACGCCCTGCTGCTCCTGGAAAGGACTAGGGTTCTGTAGCTCCTGAGAAGGACGTATAGACTGTGCTCGCGAGCGTCGCCGTTCAAACTAGACGTCTCCTCGACAGCCTTTAGCTGCTTTACGTTTTCTGCGGAACTTCGTAGGAGAGCTGCAACTATCTACAATTCAACCTACAACCCAATTCCATCTTTTCAATTCGTGCTAAAACCTTCCACTTCGCATTATTCCTCCAAGTCGAAGCGTCGTCTCCCCGAATACTGATTCTACTGTTCAACCTCTTGACGCGGAGCCTCTTACCCAGGATGTTCTTGCTGCTATGATTCAAGATCTTAATCAGCAGACCATGGCCCTGCAAGAACAAATTACACATCAAAAGGCTCAACTAGCGGAGTGGCGTCGAGACCCATCCCCGGCTCCGCCTGACCAGTTTCCAACGATTCAGCCCTCGATTGAGAATCAAGGAGGACTCCAACATAAAGGGAAAGGAGCTCAGGGACCGATGTGTAACACGGATGCGCAGGTATTGTCGGATGGAGAGGATCCTTCTTTCGAGTCCTGGCAGCACCAGATCAATCCGCGCTTCCTCGACGATCTAGCCTGGTATAATTGTGAGCGCCGAAAGCTTGATTATAAGCTACGTTATACTAAGGGCAACGCTCAAGTTCATATGGTCGCCGGTATGAAGGATCCGCAACTCACCGGCTACTTCGCTACTTATCAGGATGCTTTGACTCGTCTACGTCAAGCATAAGTCAATCCACACGCCCTGAGCGAGGCCAAATACGCGTTCAGGGAGCTGAGAATGAACCCTGGAGAACAGTACGCCCTCTTCCGAACCCGTTTCCTGCTCGCGACCCAGCAAGCTGAAACCCGAGAGATCGACTACCGGGAAGAGCTTTGGGACAAAGCCATCCCTGCACTTGCAGCCCAAGTAGCCTCTGTAGAGCATTCTCTTACCGACTGGGAGGACCTCTCCGACACTCTTCTTTCGACTGATATCAATCTTAAAGAGAAGGCTATCCATTTCCTCGTCTCCCCACGGGGACCCGCTGCTCAAATAAGTGCCTCTGCTACCACCGCCCGCCCTCGAAACCCCGTAGGCCAATTTGCCAATGCTGCTTCCTACTTGCGAGGACCGCCTCCCGTGCTGCCCAGTGTTCCAAAATTCGACCGGGCATCCAATGCTTCCCGTGTCTCCGCTGCCCCAAAAGCACGCCGTTCCGCCACGCCTGCTAACCCTGAGCATTCGGGAGACACTTGCTACAACTGCGGAAAGCTTGCACACCGGGCCAACGTTTGCTCAATTCCCAGAAACTTTCTTGCAGAGCTCGACGAAGCTGAGGAGGAGATCTTGAATAATGTCGTTTCGAGAAACGAAGATTCCTAGGCAAAGGCTCTAGCCTAGGAAAATGGATACCAACGCGGGTAGAAATAGGCTCACTAGATCCTGGTCAGCTTATCGGTGGAAAGGCTTTTACTCTACCTATTCAATTGAAACAATTAGGGTATACTTTTCTCACTTCCGCTCTTGGCGATTCCGGAGAAAATGCTTTTCTTTTTATCAATAGCACGCTGGCCGCGCTTCTTATCAGCCGCTGCGGCGCTCGTTCTAAATGTCTTCCCTTCCCGGTACCGGTTACTGGATACGATGGAGCGAAAGTTCAGCACATCACACGATACCTGCGCCTGACACTTCAAATTGATCAAAGACGCTTTCTGCGTATGCCTTTCTCTATTGCTTCCCTTAAACGCCACGACGTGATTATCGGTCGAAAGTGGTTCGAGTACTTTCAAGTGAACTTAGATATCGCAGGTCGAAAATTGATATGGCCCTTGCACTTTCCACCGCAATACTTCGCGGACCGACAGATTGAAGTCACTCGAGAGTCACTCCAGTCCCGAAGGGCCCGAAGGGTAGACCCGAATATACAAGCCGACGCCGTACGCCGAGACCAAGCTCTGGGAGCTCATATATCACAAGAGACCCGTATGGTTTCCCCAGCGCCGATTGATATTTCTATTTTGTCGAAAAGCACGCCCCCTCCCCTGGTCGTCGCAGCCTCCTCTACTTCAAAGCCTGACCTCTCTACTCACAAGAAAGCATGGAAACCTAGTCTCGAACGCCACAACTACTCGGATGAGCTTCATCGCTGCTATCGCAATATGTCTAACGAACTCTTGGATACGTTTAAACCATCCCACGTTCCCGCACCACGAGTACGATCCGCTGCGTCTGTCATGCTCGACTCGCCAGGTCCGATCCGTCGAATTGATATTGCCCAGATCAGCGCGGTAGCCTACCTACTCGAGAACCTCGAAAAGGGGTTTATTGCTCCTAGCAACTTGCCTTTTGCTTCTCCGGTGCTCTTCGTCAAGAAACCCAATGGCCAGTTGCGCTTTTGCATCGACTTCCGCAAGCTCAATGCCCTTACAAAAAATGATCAGCGCCCTCTGCCTTTGATTGACGAGACGCTCGCTCGTATCTCGAAGGCAAAGATCTTTACGAAATTAGACATCCGACAGGCCTTCAACCGTATCCGAGTCGATCCCGACTCTGAGGACCTGACCACTTTTCGCACCCGGTATGGAACATTGAAGTCCAAGGTGTTTCCTTTCGGCCTGACTAACAGACCCGCTAAATATCAACGATATATGAATGAAGTCCTCTTCGAGTATCTCGACGATTTCTGTACAGCTTATCTCGACGATATTTTGATTTACTCCGACGATCCGCTAGAGCACGAGCTTCACGTTAAGCTTGTGCTCACCCGCCTTCGCGAAGCAGGCCTGCAAGTAGATATCAAGAAAA
This sequence comes from Calycina marina, assembly GCA_019669825.1. Taxonomy (NCBI): domain Eukaryota; kingdom Fungi; phylum Ascomycota; class Leotiomycetes; order Helotiales; family Pezizellaceae; genus Calycina; species Calycina marina. The sequence goes on from MU254058.1 coordinate 12,543, forward strand.
CCGAGTTTCATGTGACCCGTACCAAGTACCTAGGATTTATTATCAGCATATCCGGCGTCGAAGTCGATCCTGAAAAGATCGAAGCAATTGTTCAGTGTAAACCTCCGTCCTCCATCAAAGGGGTTCAATCGTTTCTAGGCTTTTGTAACTTCTACCGCCGCTTCATCAAGGATTACGGTAGGATTGCAGCCCCTTTGAATGCCCTTACCTATAAGGACGCCTCCTTCCGCTCCACGAACGACTGTCTAGCTGCCTTCTGCGAGCTTCAACGACTTCTGACTACAGCTCCCCTACTCGGTCACTACAATCCCGCGCTCCCTCCCCAGGTAGAAACAGATGCCTCGGATAGTGTGATTGCTGACGTGCTCTCTCAGCAGCTCCCCTCAAAGGAATGGCGCCCCGTTGGATACTTCTCGAAGACAATGTCTCCTGCTGAGTTGAACTACCAAATTCATGATAAGGAGCTTCTCACTATTGTCAAGAGCCTTCAGCAATGGAGAGCAGACTTAGCACGCACTAACTCTGTAGTACGAATCTGGACAGATCACAAAGCCTTAGAGTACTTCATGACTACGAAGCAGCTGAATCAAAGACAAGCTCGTTGGGCTGAAGTGCTCGCGGAATTCTATCTCTCTATCGCCTACCGCCCTGGCCCACAGAACGTTCTCGACGATGTTCTCTCTAGACGGGAGCAGGATATTGACGATCGGGCTGTTCTTGGAAAGCGCTCTCGAACCCAAGTACTTTTAGGACCCGACGTTCTAGATCCCCGAATCACTCGCTCGCTGCCCGACCCGGCACAGCAAGTTGTAGGATTATCTCCTGTAGACTCTACTACTTCCTCGCCTGTTTTACTCGCCGAAGGGCTGCTCCCTTTGGACCTAGTAAGCGAAATCATAGACGCTAATCAGCACTCGGTGCTCTTGGATTTGGATCGCGAGAAGGTCACCCGCAGCGAACCCGACTGGACAAAACAGGGCTCGCTGCTTCTCTATCAAGGGAGGTTAGTAGTCCCTGAAGAGAATGACCTTCGGACTAGGCTTATCAAGGGAGTTCATTCCTCCTACGAAGCCTCGCACTCTGGGCAAAGTTGCGAGGGTCAATGTTATAAGCGCTTAACTATTGCCCAGAATGGCACTGTATCTGCCGAGGGAGCTGCTCTTGCTTCTCCACTCTGAGATGGACCTTCACAACCGCAGGGAAGCGCGCCCACTTGCCATAGCACCCAGCCTCTACATTCGTAGATGCTGCCACCACATACGATACCACCACTGACACTTGGGGTCTCGACATCGCGTCCACTGGTGGAGAGTTTGTTACCAAGTTCAACCAACGCGTTAACGAATACAGCCTCGCTACTTTCGACAACGTCAACTATGATACACTTATCACTTAGATGAATGATGCCATGTTCATGTACATGAACTCTCTACAGACATCCCTCCCAGAAATCAGCGATTTCTAAGCCAACGGTGGAAAGATCATCCATCACCTCGGCAAAACAGACAACAGTGTTCCTCCTCCTTCATCCAACCACCGTTACGACTCGGTTCGGACCACTCGATTCGCACCATCATGTACATCACTCAGTCTTTCAGCGAGAGCATGGATTCGCTCAAGGCATGGTATATGTTTCCTTATCCCAGGAGCTGCCCACTGCTCCGTCAACACTCTGCAGCCTGGCCCTTATTGTCACGGGGCGAATGCAAAGTATTCAGTGCAAAGGCTCGTTTGTATTACAAGGAGAATTAACTAGGGAGGAAGAAAGGTTCTTTTAGAAAGGAGGCTCAAAAGATTCTTCGTACGAGGCACGTGCGCAGGCGCTTGGGGCCAAGCATCAACATCGGGTGCAACCCGCTACACTTATCCGCTTGACAACATGGCAACCATGATCATTTGGGCTGAAAACGGTATTGAGCCTACTGGACTGAACACCACTGTTCAAACTGGAACACTAAGAGGCGAATTTCCGTCGCTTTGCGCTTGGCCACTGCGTCCTACATGGCCCAACAACTCTATCAAGTCCTGCGAGTACGACCAGGCTTCCATCGATACCTGGATATATAACCTTGATGCTTCCAAGATGCGAGTTTATTGAAAGGATTCTATGATATTTGAAATGCTAGTCGAAAACCTGTTATAAACCAGGAAGGTGCATTAGCTGGGGTTTTATCTTTGATGGCCTTCGATCGGATCAATTCATCTGTTCTGTACATATACATACCTCTTGTTTTCTCAGTTAACACGATAACGAGCAAAAATTGCTGTTTCTTCTATATCGTGTATTTATCCTAGTAGCAGTGCACCACGGCGGCCAAAACTTCTTGATGATCAGGAGAGATCTAAGAATCTTCGATTCTGATAACGATGCTTTGGCTTCGCAGCTCGTGGTGATATCACATCTATAGTGGTGCAATTTTCAATCATCGAGCAGCTTTCCTTGGTTGTGAGGAGTATCTTCAACGCCCTTTTCTTGTTGTGCTCCTGGTCCGTGTATCTTAGCAGAATCTCGAGGATGTCTTCGACGCAGTCATGATATTCTGGCAGATCCAGTTGATCCAAGCCATCAATAACAGCCAACATGCCCTGCGGTGCAAGCTTCATGAGCTTATCCAATACCTGCTTAGCTCGTGGCCAAGTGTCGAAAGCTCCATCGAGTTTTGCAAACGTGGATCGAGTAAACTCCAGCTTTGTCTCGAAGCGGTTCGGGAGAAGATCAATGAGCTGACGAATCAATGAATACATGAGATTCACAACCATTGACTCGTAGAAAGCGTTTCTGGATTCAGGACTCATTGGCAGTTCTGGCGTACAGTCGCAGAAGAAACAGAGAGCTGGCATGCCAACTTCCAGGGCTCTCATCGCTACAGCAGCCGCAATGAGCTTTGATGATTCTGGCTCGCATACACAAAGTGTTTTGGGAGTGGTGCCCTTCATCCAGTCTTCTAATGCGTTGGCCACCTGCTTGTCTATCCGAAGGCTCTGTGGCTCAAGGAAGTCTATCATACTGGTAGTGTGAGATTCAAGGCCTCGAGACCACACTTGAAGATCATGGCGCTTGTATAGTTTCGAAGCTAGTATCAATCAGCCTACGGGAAATATTTAGGCGCATTATTTACTCACATGTCATCCCTTTCAAGCTCTTCCTTCTTCTATTTGCTTTTCCCGCAACAAGTGTGTCTTTCATGACAACAAATTGTCGTTCTGCTGGAATTAATGGTGAAAAAGTTGCTATACCTCGAACTGACTCACCATCAACACTATCATAAATATCAGCTTCTCGGTTTGCCTCTAGCATCTGAATCCCCAGATCTCCGGCCAGGCGTTCATAGAGCCTATCGAAGTAACCATTCAAGTCGGCACCCGTTACGTATCTTTTCTTTCGCGCAATCCTCTTCTCTTGCTTCTCTCGCTCCCCTTCTCTCAGGTAGCTGAGAATTTCGGTCACGGACAACCCAATCTTCTGGATCTGGGCCTGTGATTTATAGGAAACTTTGCGGAAGATGCGTGCTTTCAGGTAATCGATCGCTTCCAATATGGGCGTGAAAGTGTCGGAGAAGCTCTCGTTGAACGAGTCCAGCAATTTGCGGATACTGCGTGACTTGTACCATTTCATGGCACAGGTGAGGAAGTGGAAGATTAGGCCGTATAGTTGGGCCACTAGCTTTGAGAGTTCAGTGAGTTGAAGTTCGCAAACATCCATGCAGTCCTCCAATTCCGAGTTCACTCGTTCGATGGCATCGCCGAAGTCTTCTGCAACTTTCTTATGGTTGACCGAAGCCTGCGATTGGAAGTGGTTAACTTTGCTCTTTTCCATTTGCCCGTCCACTTCTTCCGAATCAAGAGGAAGTATAAGCACCTTGATAATCAGTTTGATGCCTCCGCATAACACTGAGAAGTATTCGTTATCCAGAGGAAGCAGAGACAGGACATTGATATGGTTGTTCATCGTAGTGCAGCACTTTTCAAAGCACGCTTGTGCTCGACCGTTCAAGAGCCGTGGCTTTCGCTCCCACTCCTGCTTCGCAAACACAACAGCGTCTCTTACTCCTTCGATGGCCGAATACGTGTCCTGCTGGATTAGCTCGGAGACGTGTTGCGGAACTTCTTCGGATTTGTCTACGATTTGGGCCTCCGTCTTACTTTTTCTGAACAACCGTCCTGCGAAGCCTCGATTTTTGCGCTCATTACCTTGTGCTTCGGCATCCTTATCGATAAGATGGCGCTGAAAATCTATGCACTGTTGCTTCAGCTGCTTGCATTGCTCTTCAATTACAAGATCTACCGCATCTGGTCTGCAAGTGGTCAGCTGTAACTAACAGAACTTAGGTCGCCGTTCACGTTGGTCTGGTATTCCTTACACAACACTAAACTCAGGGTCTTCATAGATATACACCCGCTGGTCTCTCAATTGAAGCTCATCCTCCTCCTTCATGGAATTCTCCAGAAACTTGCCAAGCTGTCTATCAATTTGCTTGGGCCCGGGGCTGTCGATAAAGCTCCTGACGCTGAGGTTGGTGCTCCTTTGACGCACACTCAAGATATCGCCAAGGTCGTTTGCCATTGCAGTTCGTGATCAATAACAGAGCTTTTTAGACGGCCAGCTCACCAGCTTTGAGGTCATAAAGTGGCATCTTGAAATATGGCATCGGTGATGCTTTGTCCGCCGGTCTTCCTCTAAGCCACCTTCGCCGGCCCGAATGTTCTCACACACAATATTGCTCAGCTAGTCCTATTGAGTCACCCATTACAGGGATTTTAATGCTATACGACTGTACGATACATTCAAATGTTTCTCGTTGGCCTATTTGGGTACTGTGCCACCCCTACTCCAGGCTAAATTTGACAAGCCTATCAACTCCAGTGATAACACCTAAACACAGCAATGGCGCCGACCAATAGGCTTGAGCTGAACACGAGGTTCTAAAGAAATCTTGAGGCTCAAGCTCATGATCGAATCTCCCATGATGACTAGATGAGCCTCTCATATTAATCTATCGCAACCTTCAACTCGGCTCATGAAAGAGCAGACGGTTCACGACCAAGTTGGGCTTCTTCTGAGCTTGACGATAGCACTAATTCTTAGGCAAGTGAAATGGCATCCGATTCCTCTCTCCCACCTACAGGCCTCACGGCAGTACCAACTGTCAACTCACAAGATGATCCCTTGAGCGGTGAGAAGATCTCTGGAGAGTCCAAGACAATAAAGAATAACGGAGATGGAGTATTACCTGAGGAGTCGTTGGCGTCTTCGAAGATAATCTATCATGTCAAATACAAAGACGCCGAGGGCAATGTCACAAGACTGAAAAAGCCTGCTGAACCCTTCCGGCTTGATATAAAGGAATCCGATTTTCCAGTCATTGAGGTTCACAGCACAGTCTTGCCACTGGATGAAGACAAGATTAAAATTCTACCGGCTCCTTCCAACAGCACCGGAGCTAAGTCCTCAGATGACGCGGATCTCCAAAAGAGCAACGATCCCGATTTGCATCCCGAGAACTTCAGGATTGGCGAGATTAGACTCAAAATTCGCTCCAAGAAACTGCTTAACGCCTTGAAGGCTGTCGTTAAATACTACCCGGGTCAGACGCTTTTAGGAGACGAGGTTTCGTTCCCAGAACCGTTCCATTTGCTTATGCATCATCGCGCTGAGCTTGAGGAGTACAAGGCAACGAATATTGAAGGCCACGACGAAGAATACAAGAATGCTTCGAACGAACACATCGACGTCCTTCTAATGTTCCTGAGGGATCACTTCGGGAAAGAGTTAGAGGATGAAGAGGCGAGACACAAACGTAACCCTCCTGTCTGTACGTTTGAGTATGTGTGGCTCTTGTTAAAGCCTGGAACTCAATGCCTCGTATATGCGGAAAGAAATACATACCTGCCCTACAACCTGAAGAAATTTACCGGCGGTATGATTGCTGGACGTATGGTTCTCCCGCCTGCAGTGCTGTTATGCAGCTTGATGATAGCTAGCTGACGGTTTCTAGGTCCGTCAACCTATAAAACCTATAATTGGAACATGACATATGATGGATACGAATTAGGGCGGTCTCCGGGGGATGCTGCGATATTGCCCTTCGATGGAGAGAAGGAGATTGACTCACTTCTGATTTTCCCTGCCCGGTATCACAGGTATAAAAAAGAAGAGGATCAAAATGGCCCGACCTTGGTAGAAAGGTTCATCAACCGGGGTGAAAAGTTTTGGAATCTGACAAAGAAGTTTTCGTATAAAGGCTATGATGGGCTTAACGACAAGAAGCCGTATCGCCAGGTACGCAATCAGAGTCTTCGTGAAACCTAGCTAGATCAGGATTAACCCCCGGTATTGTAACAGATCAAGAGTCGGATCATGGTTGATTTTGAGACATATTACACAAAGTTCCCTGCTATGAAGCCATACATCGAGGCCCAATGGATTCCGAACGACGATGTGGATGGCGAAGAAGCTGGCACAGGAACTTCTGGATGTGAATGCGAGAAATGCAAAGACAATCGAAGCGCCCGTCCACCAGGCCTCTTTCAGGAGTATGATGAAGTTGATCCCGAGGACGATCCTCCCAACAGAGAGAACTTCTTCTTCCTGATGCCTCGATTAGCCCCATCTTTTATCTTATATGAACGAACATGGGGTAAGCACGGTCATACCCGTCGAGACTATCAATGATCACAATTTTATATTGACTTTACCGATAAAGAATATCTAGATGTCACTTACATGAAAGATGCGGAAAGTCAGACCGAAGACTACAGCAAGTATCTCGTTCTGGAACCGAAAATGAAGAATGACATCGAGGCTTTGTGCAAAATGCATGTTCAGGCTAAGCAAGCAAAATCTGCATCCTCAGACTTCATCAAGGGCAAAGGAGAAGGACTAATTTTCCTCCTCCATGGACCACCTGGTGTTGGGAAGACTTGTACAGCTGGTAAGCTTATCTGATTCACTTTCTATCAGAAGAACCCACGAGTGGCTTGCTAATATTGCAAGAATGTATCGCCGAGCTTCTTGACAAACCGCTGCTCGCCTTGACATGTAGCGATCTCGGAACCACTGCCGAGAGTGTTTCAGATAGTCTGAATAATTACCTGAGTCTCGGGGAACAGTGGGGTGCTGTGGTTCTCCTGGACGAAGCTGATGTATATTTTGCTGAACGTAGCGAGTTTGACGTTAAGCGGAACAGTCTGGTCACAGGTTTGAACTTCCTAGATTTCTAATCGTACGTTGTTGACCCTTGGCAGTCTTCCTTCGGGCATTGGAATACTACAAAGGATTACTGTTTCTAACAACGAATCGAGTAGGAACATTCGACGAGGCCTTCAAGTCTCGTATTCATGTCCCTTTACTCTACAAAAGGCTAGACTTTGACCAGAGAAATGCGATCTGGAAGAACTGCGTTGACAGGGCCGAGAGACAAGAATCGATTATTGTAACAGACCTCGCTAAAACATACTTTACTGAGGACAAGACAGTCAAGCAGCTGGATTGGAATGGTCGCGAAATTCAGTATGCCTTCGGTACAGCACTATCACTAGCTCGCTTTGATGCCACTAAAGAGGGCAAGAAGAAGACTAGAGTGAAGAAATCTCATGTCCAACGGGTTGTGCAAATGTCAAGGCTTTTCACGCAGTATTTGATCAGCACCAAGGGAGGAAAGACTCCGGATCAGCTAATAAAAGGACAAAAAATCAGGGATGACACCCATGGAGAGCCAAGCAAACCTACAAGGTATGCATCAACCTTTGCCCTCTTTCCACCATCTCTCCATAGATGGCCCTTGCAGCTCTTGATGATGTGTCTAAAAAGACAATTGATTATCTGGTATTCTAACCAATCATAGATTACAACAAAAGATGGCGGAGAAGGGCATGGCTGCTGTCAAAAAGAAATCCAAGAAGGTCGACTTCGAGGAGGAAGAGAAAATGCTGGAAGAAAAAGAATCAAACGGCGATGACGACGACAGTGATGATGATGATGACGATGACGACGAGGATGACTATGATTCTGAATGATGAGGTTGAATATGAGAGAGATTATCTCGCAGCTAAACATTTCATACAATCTTGAATCATGCATTGAAGTCGACCACACATCTTCCCGCCACTTTTCCGTCCCGCAGCTTCTGTACTGCCTCAGGCAAGTGATTGATCGAGAATTTCTCGTAGGTCGGCTTCAACAGGCCTCGAGCTGCAAAGTCTAGTGCTTTATCAGTGTCTTTCATACTCCCAACCATGGTTCCAATGACATGAAGATTCTTGAGTATAAACCATGCTGGATCAGCGCCGACAGTTGCGCTTCCATTCGGTGCTAAAGTATGTTAGTCTAACGCTTGGAAACTAGGGACGGGAGACCTGCGTAGACCAACACACATAACCCGTCCTCCAGTTCGAACCATCATCGGCGCAATCTTATAAGCAGCTGGACTACCTGTTGTTACAAAAATACCATGCGCACCGATTCCGCTGGTGATACGCAACACCTCTGCCTCAACACTTTCCACAGTAGTATAGTCAATGAACTCCTCTGCACCCAGCTTCTCACACAGAGCCCTTTTCTCAGCACCACCATCGATGGCTATTACGCGCATTCCCATCGCCTTGGCAAGTTGTACACCCACTGATGTGCAGAGTTATTAACGTGTGTCCAGTGCTAAGTTTCACACTGGAGAGAAAACTGCGATAGATTACTGACTATGTCCCACACCTCCACCGCCACCAGGGAACACGGCCCAATCACCAGGCTTGAGCTCTGACGCGATGATCTGGAAGGTTAGCTAGGAATATAGCATCCATGGAAGGAGACACGGAAGTCATACGCTGCTATAAATCGTGCTGCCAGAACACATAATAGGACCTGCTGTAAAGTCGTCCACATTGTCAGGAATGCGAGTGGTATATCTTGCCGGACTGGTGATGTATTGCTGGTATGTCCCTGTCTCACAGTCAGATATGCATCGTTCTCCATGGGCCAGCTGAGCTTTGAGAAGACGAACCAGCAACCATTAGCCCACAAGCCACCGCCCCAGCACAGTAGGTTTCATGTTTCCCATCCCAACACAATTCGCAATTCATACAGATATCCCACATGGGCTTAACGCCACCGCGGTCTCCTATTTTCCAATTGGTGACATTGCTTCCCACGGCAACGACGACACCTGCTCCCTCGTGGCCAGGCGATCGGCATTGGAAGTCAGACATTCTCGGCATAGGCAGATCTTCCAGCATATAATGTAGATCTGAGTAGCAGACTCCCGTAGCATTCAGACGGAGAAGAATCTCATTCGGTCCTGTTGCCAAGTCAGTCAATAAGTGACGTTCACTTGTAAAGATCGGGCTGCTTCACCAGGTTCAGGGACAGGCACATCCTCTACGGCAATCTTAAAGTCCGGACCAGCGTTAACGACGCAGCCTGCCTTGCATGTCTTTGGGATTTTCGACTGCTTAGTGTCTATGTTTGCCACAGTCGTCGACATGATTGGAGATCGAGTAAGAGTTTACAACTGTAGAACTTGAAGAAGGATATGAGGTAAGATTGTCACGACAATAGATGATATATGAAAGACCTGTCCCTGAGCCAGTCTCGAGTCCGAGGTAGGGAGACATTTCATGGCTACTCAACTTTATTGAGTCAACAAAGCAAGCAGATAGGTCAACTAAACAGCCACTTGAGCTATGTAACTCCCATATACCCCGCGCCTCCACATCTCCGTAGATGAGGGGTAGGTAGGTAGGAATTACTTGGGATCACCAAGTTTAGACACGTCTTGATGGACTTTCGCACTTAGAGGTATAGTGCGTCTGAGTGAATTGGCTTTTGGGATAACCGAGTTTGGTGGTGCTGTTGGTGTGGGTTGGAGCTTGGTGCAGCACTAACATCACATTTCCTTCCTTGGCAAAACATGAAAGGTTATTGGCTTTCAGAGAGCTTTGACGGAAATTCGCTCGTACAACATTTCTCGCCATCAGTATGCTCAGATCTCTAACGTAACAGTCTTAGGCACTGTAATAGAATCCTCCTCCCATTACGCTAGTACTTGAGTATATAGCCCCTGAGCTAAAGCAAAATAAATATGGGGCCGGACTTAAAAGGTTCACAATCTCAATTTCGATCATTAATCAACCTTTGTCTTTTTATACTCGATACACCTCGCAGTTGTTAATAACGACTCTTCATGGCGACCCGTTCCGTGAAGTTCGAGTTTCGATGCCTGACAGATACAGGCTACAAAAATCTCAATTTCACAAGGAACATGCCCAGCTGTAAGAAATTCCTTCCGCCTCCTATGTCAAGAAGTCCGTACACCGTCGGCCAAGTAGGTAGCTACGAAGTGGACGAAGACTCGTCGAATATCTTCTGAGGTTAAAAATTTACAGTTTTAATTACCAAAAGTCCAGCACCAAATCACACCGAGGTTCTTCACGCTACCATGGTTCCTATCCTCCAGGAGCATGATTTTGCATGCCGCAACGCATGTAGTAAACTCTGTAACATATGTGAAGAGGCAGCAACTGATATTCATATTATGCCTATGCTGCATTTGAGGGCCGTGGATGATCCTTCGATCGATGTCTACGTGCATGCCATATGTCCCAAACCAGAATGTCCCATGATGACCCAAGAGGGATGGCAGCGCGGACTTGCTGAGATGGAGAGTCGAGCGGTAAGTTCTGTTATCACATAAAAGTTTTCCCGCTGATATTGGGTAGATAAAGGAGGGTATCCCCAGGGCCGAGATAGGAGCAGCAAGGGGGCTTTGTGCTGTCTGTAGCACGACCAAGGATCTGAAAAAGTGCACTCGTTGCCACATGGCGGCGTACTGCTGCAAAGGCCATCAGGCAAAGGACTGGCCATCGCATAAAAAGGTCTGCAAACAGGGATGATGTAGACTATACAAAGAGCACGTGGAATTCGACCGTGTGATACAAAGCTGACTGTGATGCATCTTAAGTCGCACGATATCACAAACGTGTTTGAAGCTCTGAAGTACAGTAGTGCCTCGAGAAGTCTCACTTCCAAGAACCGCTATTCGTAACCCTTAGACCCTGACCTTGTCACCCTTTGCGTTCTCCGAGAACAGCTTCACATCTCTCGCGTAGTCTCCGAATCTATCGACCAAAGTGCCACCGACCGTTGCCTTAACAATCCTTGCAAGAGCTCCGCCGAAAGATTCCCAACAGACATATTCTGTGAGGCGATCCTCCAGCTCTACAAACTCCATTACCCTTTCACTATGCAGCTGCCAGTGGCTCCAGCCCGTGATTTTCCAGGCAATCAGAAACCCCTTCCTGTCTCCAGCAAGCTTCTCAATCCTCGTAACCACGATCGCCTGCTCACGACTCTTCTTCCGTCCGTGTACAAGACCGTCACCTGACATGAATACCTCAGTTGTAAGCTTTGTTCCAACTTCAAGCCAGCCAGGCTCATCTCTCAGCATTGATGCATCAGCTCCAGCGATTGTTTCCTTCTCGGCGCCAATCGTACAGCGCGTGCAGAATGAATTCCACTTTTCCCACTCCCTCGTGTTGCGAATTACGTTGAGAATTTCCAGAGGTGTTGCCGCCACTCGTGTCTTTGCCAGGATGGCGAAAAGTCCATTGTCGCCGTAACTCGGTGTTGGGAGCGTGGGCACCATGGAGGCTGTTATGGGAGAAGCAGCCGATATTGGTTCGGTGGTTGGGGGGTACGCCATCCTTTCACAAGACGCTGTTTTGTACTGGAGTGCTAAATGAGAAAGCACAGGGAACCAAGAAAGAACTGCTTCAGAGTGGCTGGCAGTTCCGACGACAGAAGACTGCGTATAATATCTTATCCGTCGAAACACCTCTCTTGTTCGCGACAGGACGTTGATATGAAACGACGACCTTGTTAGCGTCACATGACAGTGCAGTCAAGCTCAAATCCAGCATGCGATACATACTGGAACAAAGATGATTTCAGGGTCTTACTCGAACATTAACAACGATTGTTACAACAAGTTGTGTACCTCATTAGGTATGTAAACAGCGTGTTCTCCTCAGGTGACCTGGCTCTCTCAAATTCCTAAGCCCAAGATGGTGTTAGCGTCTCGGCATTTGCATAAGATAGTTTATATGCCCTCTCTTCTCTTGTACCTCCAATAGCGAAAATACCCACAGACAGACATTCTCTGGCAACAACTGGACCAACCTGACTCCGAAAAGAACTTTCGTAATTACAGAGACTGAAAGAAGGGTAGTTAGTTGTCCCTGCGATAAGTACTTATGAAGAGTTTTCGCCCTACTTCAACTTCGGGATCTTCGCCCGTTGATTTTCGTCACAGTCAGCGCGTCAGGGGGTCCGATGTTGTTTTCGTTTGACCGCAAAGCCAATCGGAGCATTTGACGCACACCCTGGCCTGGACGTAAATCTCACTCGGCATTCCACCACATCATACCACGGCTTCTTACCACCGACCACCAACAAGTGCCTATCGACATCGTTCACTCACCTCTACTATTGTCCTCTGGCTTGCCAATGCTGTTTGATATAGCCCGTCGTCAGTGATAGGAAAGGAACTACATATACCAACAGACTACATATACCAACAGACTACATATACCAACAAACTACATATACCAGCAGACTACATATACCAGCAGACTACATATACCAACAGATTACATATGCCAACAGATTCGCGATTGATGACCACGGAATAATGGGTCAAGATGTAAATCTTCCCCGTAACTAATGTAGTAGCGGGGACAGCCCCCAAAATCGAGGGTTCCAACCCGATTTGTATCGGGGCAATTCACGTGGTTTCAGGGATATCTCCCAGCATGAGCATCCCACTGAAGGATTGTCGTTTAGTGGCCGGCGCTATATCCAGATCAACAGCCTGATCACCGAAAGACTACGTGCCCCTTCTCGGACGTGCGAACGCAGGAGAAGCTGGCGCCTCCAATCGACACCAAACAACGCTGCGCTTCCGCAGAGTAAGCCCCGTGGATTCTTATTGTCATCCAAACAGCCGCCTTGCATCTCCTTGAACTAATACTTTGTTGCGTGTCGTAAAGCACCAACGGAGAAGCTACATCGATGGGGAAATCCCGAGCTTGCATGTATGCATCGGACAAGACGGAGAGGACACCCTGTGCCGTTGTTATTTACGGAACCACATAGCAGCTTGAAACTCTCATTTGGACAACAGACGGCAACAGCAAACGACAACTCTTTGTTGCATGTCTTTCGGATCCGGTATTCCTGATACAGTAACATCAACCTGGTAGAAATCTACTCCGGCGCCATGGGAACTTCTGTTGCACGTCGACCGGGCCCGACATACTCCGCTGGGAAAGCTCACCGGTCGATGGATCCACGTCATATCGTAATTCTAGAGTACAGGCTTGGAATTTGCTCCCATCCATCCTCGCTACCGGTTTGAGCCTCCGACGCAGCGGTTATGCAAGACCTCCGATACGCACTTTCTTGCTCGTTCCTGGTTGGCTCACAATAGTCTAATTTGTAGATCAATGTCCAATGAACTGCTAACAATGTATGTCAGAATATATTTTGTTGCAAGACGATATGTCCCTACGGAGGAGCACTTCCAGATATGTGCTTCCGAATGTGCGTGCTAGTGCACAGCCTGCCTTACCAATATCAATAGTTGAAGTGCATCAGTATCCAATAATTTCAGTATTTAGTAAGGGGGGTTTGTGAGGGAGACTTCTACCCAGTAGCCGCAAAGTATACTACATTTGCCCAGTGCACCTTGGAGAACTTTGTCTTGGCGGCTCAACACTCAACAGCAAAGTCGACTGGCTCCCATATGGGGGTGCAGCTCGATAGGTTCATGTATTGAAATACTTGTAAAACTCCTACTTTGCGCTTCAAGTACTTGCCTTGACGTCTGCTGCCCCTGCTCAAACTTGCTGGTTTCGATATAAAGGCCTATGACCGGTACCGCGTGTACACGGACGATAGCTACCTAGTCGCTACAAGTAGATACACTGGTATATCTTCCGTCAACATGATAATAGGAGACGTACTACCTGGCGCCTTCATTCCACGATTGAGCTCTCGGATCTGGTCTGGTCGATAAAAGCAGCAGCGTTGGGGGCCATCGTTTTTGGTGATGTACTATAGGAGTTTATTCCGGATGCTGCATGGTGCAGCCACGACGTCCATAGATCTTTTTCTGCGCTATCAACGGCACATTGCAGCTTCTTAGGATTCTCGGTAATCAGTGAGTGAACGGTATCGATATTTCCCGAGTTTTAGAGACCTCTCACCAAGACTTCAAACTGTATCGCTCTTTATCAAAGGTATGTTCGCTGGCAGCATATTCCACTACTACCGGTACAGCAACGGTTTATTGAGGCCCAAGCCACCGCTAACCTGTCTGAGAGGGGGCCTTCTACAACCCGTGAACTCTTTCCATTGCCGGATCCTTTGCCAGTGGTATTCGCTCTAGTATGTAGTGCGCAAGATCTGTCCCTGATGTACCTTCTAGATCTTCTGGTGTCTAGCTCTTCCTGCTCTGCCTCCGAACCCCCATCCAATTTGCTTGGCAACACTAATCTCAACCTCTAACTCTTCGGCCCATTGCCAAACCAGACCGGGGTTCTTCTGGAACATGCGTCCTGCAATCGCCAGGTCGAGTCCTTCCTCAAGGAGATCATTGGCTTGCTTGCCTTTCGTGATATTCCCGACAACTCCAACGGCCAGGGTATCGCCAACGGCCTCTTTGATCTCTCTCGCTAGGGGTGCCTGGTATTGCCACCCTACAGCGACCTTTTGATCTGGATGAACTCCCCCAGAGCTCACATCGATCAGATCAACTCCGCGCTCGGCAATGAGCTTGGCCAACTTGACAGAATCCTTGATCGTCCAGCTCTCTCCCTCATAGTCGGTGTTCTTCAACCAATCGGTTGCAGATATACGGAGGAGGAGCGGCATAGAGTCAGGAATCGCCTTTCTAGTCAGCTCGACAATCTCCAGCGTCAGACGAGTGCGGTTCTCGAATGAGCCTCCGTACTTGTCGGTGCGCTTATTGGAGACTGGCGAGATGAACTCGTGCAGGAGATATCCATGGGCGTTGTGGATCTCAATAACATCGAAGCCAGCTTTCAATGCGCGCTCTACCGCTGCTCCCCATGCTTTCTTCAGGTCTTCGATCTCCCCTAGTGAGAAGGCGTTTGGCTCTGGCATTTCATCGTTCTGGCGGATTGCACTGGGGGCATAGACCTTCGTCGGCCATCCATTAACCTAGCCGCATGGTCAGCTGTGTCTCGTTACACCGCACTAAGACGGATACTCACATTTGCTGTTGCCGTGGCGTTGCCATCCACGAAGGGTGCAGTGGCACTCGCCTTGCGTCCAGCATGAGCGAGCTGGATACCGATCTTCTGATTTTGAGAATGCGCGAAGTCGACGATCCTTTTCAGTCCGGCGATTTGCGAATCTTTCCAGATACCAACATCCTCGGGAGTGATTCGACCTTCAGGCGTGACTGCTGTAGCCTCAATCATGGACAAGCCTGGCCCGCGAGAGATAATGCCGCCGAGGTGAGCCATGTGCCAGTCCGTCATATGGCCATCCTCGGCAGAGTACTGGCAAAGAGGTGCCAACATGATCCTGTTCTGGAACGTGCATCCCCTTATCGCCCATGGCTGGAACAACTTTGGGATATTGGAGCTGTTGGATTGAGGGACGGTGGCGGTCCCACTGGGTATTGACTGTTCTGGTGTGAAGTAGGAAATCTGAACTCATGTAAGTGATGATTCAAAACTCAAGAGGAAGTTTCTTACGCCTTTTGCAGCTACGTTTGGGAGATCAGCTGGAGCCATGTCGATGACACACTTGTAGCTCGGAGTTGACGTGGGTATAAAGTTCTGATTGTTGATCGTCACTTCTACATGATTATTAGACTGATGCTGAGCTCTTCTTATAGAGAATCCTACCACCTACATGGCATTAACCCCCACTGATTGGTAAGCCAAGGAATGCTTTCAAAGCATATGGAGACTGCTATGATGAAACTGGGTTTACTCGGATTGATGTCATGTAACTTGCCCCTTATTTTTCACTGATGTTGTTTGCCCCAAAGGCCAAGCTAACCTTTGCCCGCCCAGGAGAAAGCTTGATTTGCTAGCCTGTTATTTTCAAAATTACCAAGTAGTAGGTAAACGTGTGAGCGAATCCATGGAGGTATTTCTACCAATCACTGAATCTGTCCTCTCCTCGCATCTGTTATTTTCAAGATATTGCAAGAAAAGTGGAGTCAACATCTGAACGTCACTTCTTCAACAACCTCGGCATTTGGTACGGATCTTGACTCGAGTTGGCCGCCTCAACCAGAGTACCTATACGTTTTTCAAGTCCCGACGACGATTGGAAGATTAGATACTCTCCATTGTCAATATTCTGCTCAGATGCTGCTGCCACGACAGCCAGCTAGCCAGCCAGCCTCCAGCCAGGTTGAGCTTAGAGACTGCAGATAAACGCCTCAAACAAAAGAATGAAGTCAGAGAAACGATTCCTATTAGTACGCTTCGTGCGTGCCCGTATCTTGATTGGTCCAGAGGTTTGAGAACTAGAGTGTTTTCGTTCTACATGGGGTCAATAAACATAGTTCTGGGTTCTGCGATGAGAATACTTCGATTCATGTGGACAGTGGAAGAGATATTTAGTACAGCGTTCCTATTCCTTATCAAGTGCTTTGAAGCTCACGATTCGAGTGGTCCATACCGCAGGATTACCTTGGTGTTTCCCACGGACGCACAATAGCAAAGCTGCAGACCTGTCTTAGGCACGGGAACCTAACTCACCCGTTGGTGCTAGCTCTGTTGGTGCATGTGAATATTCATCACGCGAATTTTTATAATGCCTGGTGCTTTAATATTTGTTAAAGATACTGATACTAAGCCACTTCCAACACGACAGCAAAGCAGCACGCCTGCATGTATAGGAAAAGAAACCCAACTCGACCGTTGAGCTAGCTCTATGCTAGGGTATACGATTTTGTATGTTGCGTGGTGCTTTAATGTACTTGTCGTACTTAGCGAACGTCTAGATAGATAATGCAGCCTGAACCCATGAAACCTGAATGCGTAGAAATTAATAGTAGTCTACGGGATGTTCCTTTACAGGTACTAGCAATACTCTTTCAAACAGTTCGAACCGTAGTTGATTGAACATTCCAATGCGTGTATCAAATGGAAAAACTTTTCAGATGTCTCCAACGATGCTGGGAGTTATCCACGGTTGTCTGAAATGGAACTTTTGTCTGGAATTTGCTTGTATTGTTCCATATATTTTGCAGTAAATGATGTATAATGTGTCAGAAACTCAATAAATACTAGATACGCTACATACTAGACAGCTCTTAAGGAAAGAAGCATAATATTTAGATAGGACGATCCTTGGTAGATACTAGACAAGCTGTACTCGAGGGTTTCAAAGCTATGTAGCATAATATTTAGACTAGTGTAGATGAAACTGAATATTTGAGTGAATATCTTTCTTCATGTTCGAATCCATTCAAGTCTAGCACTAGCCGATTCATGTTCATAGTTGTATATTCATGAACATGTAACGTGGTTTATCGCTGAGAGGCGCAACTATTCCACATCTTATCATCGTATGAAACAGAGAATGAAGCGATGTTGAATGAGAAGATAGAGATAAAAGTGAGAGTGATTTCGTTGATTGTGTTGTAATTGAAACAGAGTAATTCGGGCTTTGGGTCGGTAGTCTAGGAAATTCTACCACGTAACGCCACGGCGTACATTAGTGATTCTGGTAGAGTAAATGGACCTAATAGGGTCATTTGCTAACCAGAGCCTACCGAAAATATAACCTGACTTCGATATATGAGAATTGAGCACATGGAAATACTCTACACTGTAAGGGTTAGAACCCATGCTGAGTCTCGGGCTAATCATGTGCCCTTGCTTACAATGCTTCTATGTTTTTCTCTCTGTTTCTTTGCTATATCTAGAGGATTCTACGACACTCCTTCTCGTCTATGTAAGAAGCAAGAGTTCGCGCCTGTACTTGCTCCTCATGTGCTTCTTATGTTCATAGTTTAATACTGAAACATTACCTTTGAGTTATCGAGGTTTGGCCTCTCACATACACATTGAATTAGCTCGTGAACTCTTCTATTCTTGGGTGACAACAAGGGAATACCTCTTTACATGGATATGGAAATGACTAGTCTGGAATTCGTTAGCATTCCCATTTAAGATATGGCCATGCCTGGCGAAAAGTGGTGGCTGAAAGAACGACTGGGGCGACTAGAAGTAGGAGGAGGCATTGAGCAAGTGCCTACGGCAGCAGAGTTTATTAATCATGGTAGCGAGCTAGGGGAAGAAATAGTAGAGGAGTTAGGCATTGTGAGATATATTGCGGAGGCTCATAATCCTGCTCGCGAGGAGGACTCTGGCGATGAGGAAGAACCTGAACCTCCTTTATCAAATTACGGAGCTTTGCAACACTTGTATACTTTAATGAGCTATGAGCAGACGCAAGCCTGGGTGGAAACAGATCAAGTACTTCTGCGACTACTTCGCACTTATGGGAGAGTCTCAGCTCGCCATTTCGAGGAGAGAGCAAGCAAACAAGCTGATATTAGCTCATCCTTTCACTGGTCTAATTGTAATTCCCTTTCTTAGCAAACTGATCTCATGGAAACTTCTACTTATGGGGATCGCGCAGGATGAAAGAATGGTCCCATATATCCAGCTTTGACTGTATTCCTGAATATCTCTGAATATTTTGAATTAGCGTATTAATATTCAACGCTATACTAGCCTATTCAAATTCAGTTCCATCAACTCCAACATTTGAATATTTGATAGAACACCCAACGGCTTGAATTAAATTTTGCTCACACTGCTCTAGATGGCTCGCCCTTGGTGAATACTGGACAAGCTATGCCCGATAGCTCTAAAGCTAAGGAGCAACACCTATTTGGTGTCTCAAGTCTACTAGATCGTAGAAGTTACATTGTAGTATCGAGAAACCCTTGGTGTATCCTAGAAACACTGCGATACACTGTTCCAAGGCTAAACCCCATTATGTTTAAACGGAGTAACCTAAGAAGAAACGGCCCTTCGATATCTTGGTATACTAGTAGCTGTAATCACTAACAATTTACTACCAATAACATCGAGACGTAGGTAATTGATTTATATTGGTAGTTGTAAGAATATCAAGAATATTCAGCCTTGTCTCAAGATAGGACCTTTTAAACAAGTTCGGATGCTATAACGTCCACCATGTCTGTACCTTGATAACGCTTTTTGAAAATGGTAGCTTAACAGGGTGAGCAAGCTATGCCATTGTATCATAATGCTGGAGGGTATTCACCTGTAATTTGTCTTGATAGTAGATTGGTTATCTTAGAAATTTAAGATTATCTATGCTTACAAGTGAATAGAAAAAATAGGAACAACAAAATAGAACCCGATAGCACCTTAACCTTCTTATGGATTCATTAACACGAGCCTTGGAGAAAGGCTGTGACAGATGTGAAACTCCGTGGGCCTCCATGTGTCACGACCCCACAATCACGTTACCAAGAGTTAGTGATCTGTTATGTTGGCCTTGGGAGAACACTCGGTACATACTACTGGACGGATTCATGCAGCTCGACGTGCATGGAAACGATCCAAGGGATTACCGAGTTAGACATCACGTGAGGACTCCTCTGGAGTTCGTAGTACACGAAGGTTTTGTATAGTCAGCGTACTTTCCTTAGATAGGAGCTTCGTGCTCAAATTACCATAGCTTTGTTTACCTCACATTTTACCCAGCTTGTAACGGAATCACTTCCAAGTGATTCACCTCGATTGATACTTGCCTCTTCATTCCTATACCAAACCGACGTTGCTTCTACTCGAGAAGATCTTAGTTGAGTATTCCACGCCTGAATACTAACCGAGAAGTCCCAGAACGTTGCACGATGCTTCGAGCATCGTAACCTCAACATATCAAACACGGACTCTTCAAACCAAAACTATTCTATACAACATACAAAATGACATACAACGCAGATTCAAAAACTGGAACCGGATTGAAGAAGCACACAGGCGAAGGTGGAAACTTGACCGAAGGATAAGTGTAAAATCATCGTCTTTGCTACAAAACTAACCAAACGCGAAATGATCAAGATCTTGTCTTGGCAATCCTTCAAGACCTGAGCACAGAGGGCAAGGCCGCCATCAATTGAGAAAATGTTGCCAGCAAGCTCGGATGCACGAAGAAGACACAGAAGAACCGCTGGGGTCTTCTGAAAAACAGATTGATGAACGATGATCATGAAAAATGGCTTCCCTTGGGAGCCGAACCTGCAGCTGGTGATGACTAAAACACTGCCAGAATCAACGGTAAGTTTTCCCCATCCTCACCACAGTGCATGTTGCGTGGTGAACGGTCCTTGTTGCTGAAGCTACCCCATCCAAGAAGCGCAAGGTCGGAAAGTGAAAGATAAAGGATGTTGATGTGAGGGTTAGAACCCACTTTAGTGCTCGGGCCAAGGCCCTCGCTAAGCAGTGCTGTCAAGCGGAGGAACGCCAAGAACGCCAGAGTGGCATTATCATGAGGCATACTATTTATTCTATACTATTATATACTATTCTATACTATTCTATACTATTCTATACTATTCTATACTATTCTATACTATTCTATACTATTCTATACTATTCTATACTATTCTATAC
>MU254059.1:0-33232 GCA_019669825.1 Calycina marina
AACTGTAGAACCTTTAATAGATCCGCAATTAGTTTAGTTCAATTTAATTTGTTGTTGTTGTTTAATATTAGTTTTTCGTACGAAGGTAGTTAAATATTAACCGGATACTGATATTAACCGGATACTGATAAACCACGTTATTTGTTTTACAACTTCACCATTTATTACCTCTAAAAGGTTTCCCACCAGATCTTACGAGCTCTGCGCATCTTCGAGGCATATCTGCAATGCGATCCCTTATTTCCTGCATCGTAATTTTGTCCCATTCCTCCTGCAAACCCTTCTTCATGTCCTCCTCCGATTCGAAGTATCTACGTCGTATACGCTGCTTGATGATAGCCCAAATAGCTTCAATCGGGTTCAGATTCGGATTGTGGGCAGGGTGAGCAAGATTGTGAATACCCTTAACCTCTTTAAATTCAGCTGCACGGCCCCGTTTTCGTATACTGTGCGAAGGATCACCATCCTCTTGTAAAAGCCATGTTTTCTTGTCAATTCCTTGCACTGCTCGTATAGCTTCAGTATAAACAGGTAGAAGACGTTCCAGCGTAGTATTTCTTGGCCATTGCATTGCCTTGTACTTGTATATTAAGCTCGTGATGCTTGCCGGCATCCCATTCCTGTACCCGGTGTTGATACTCTTCTTCTATCTCGATTTTCGGGCGACGACGAGGTTTGCTAAGGTACGGAGGAGTCTCGTCGATTATATCTTCTTCGTCATTGTAGAACTTGAGTTTCTCAGCTTTTACCCACTAGCTAATCCAAGCCGCAATATGAAATTGGACACCTTACAACTGTGGCCTTTCCTATATGTTTTCTGGGTCGTCTCGGTGCCCCTGTTCTCTCGCAACTCGAGTTCGACCTTGTGACGCTGAATCAACCTGTGCTTCGTCCGTATGTATAATATGATCGAAGATGCCAAAGAGAGGTTTGTGTATATGTTCTATGCCGTAGTCGAATTGTTGATCTTGATTTTTTGGCGATAAATCCAGGTGGTTGGGCAGCCAAGCCAGCCTGGTCTTTCACGTGCTCCGCGGATGTGTAGTATTTGTAGATCTTTAAGCCATGCAGCCCGCACTTGCCCAGAGCGTCAACAACCCAGTTATCCCTTAACTCAAGTCATTTGAATTGGTAGTTGTTGAGTAATATTAATTTCAATTGTATGGTAGTGTGGGTTCTGGAACGCCAAGTGGTCTGGGCCACTCACTGGTCAAATACGTTGTATTGTGAAGCTCGCCAAGGCTTACACACTCCTTAAAACCCATACTATATATCACGTGACACTATCCTCTTATATCACTATTTCTTCTCCTGCTTATTTTTTTTTATCCCAGCGCTTGCTGGAGTTGGCAGACTACTGTTCTCTTGTAAATAGTAGATCCTTCAGGGAAAGCGGGTCTCTACTCTCCGGTTTTTAGATGTGTATAGAAAATGCTGGAAATTAGCCCAGCACGTCCTAGTGTTGGCACGTGGTATTAAGCGCACGGACCCCGGACGTTAATTATACTACTACCAGTTACTGGAAAACTTAGTAAATGCATCAACTCAGCGATGATGTTATAGAAGTGCAGTCTGACCTGGCTCGCTTCAGGATCATACTGAGGCTGACTCCCATATACTGAAATTCCCATCACAGCATTTCCATCAAACCAACCACCAATATCACTAAACATCCATCACTACCATCATACAATATTCGGCTCGGAGAGGGCAACAGCAGTAGGAACATTCTCGGAAGTTGTCATCTTATTAGCTGGCTTCTCAGCCAACAATTCCTGCTTCTCACTGTCTTGAACCGGCGGGTCTTCAAACCTTGCTAGCAGACTCCCGGATGAACTTTCCTCATGAGTTAAAACTCTAATCGAAGGAAGTTTTGCGCTCTCCTCAACTTAGGTCGTATCAACCTTACAGTTCTGGGCATCCGGCTCGACTTCTTGATTGTCAACAGCAGGCTCGTCATCTGCCAAATAAGCCCGAAGATCCTCCTTCACTGCTATGTCTGTGACCTGAGGCGCATGTTGTTTCGTTGAGTGAGGACGATATCTGGTTGATAAGAGCTGGAGATTTGTCTTTGGCTGTGGGCTCTTTGGACTCGGAAGGCTTCTTGGACTCAGTCGATACTCTTTCAACATTTTCTTTATGCTCGAGCCTGTCAGCTACCAACGAGGAATCGTCGAAACTGGTGGGAGTCTCGCTTGGCTCTAGCTTGATCTCAGGCTCAAGGTCCTCGGCTCCAGCCCTTGGTGCAGTCGTCTCGCCTGACTCTAGCTTGACCTCAGTCTCGATGTCAATTGTTTCTTCTGACTCAGCAACAGCAGGTTTGTTGCCTAGAGCGCTCTCGACAATCGTCTTAGATTCTATGGGCACAATTCTTTCGGCAATAGCAGTATCTTCTGGTGTCGATGCCGGCTCGTTTCTCAGTTCCTATATGGTAGAGACCTCTTCTGAACCTTGGAAGACTTCAGGCAACTGAGATTCCGAAGCTGCACCTTCTTCGTTGACCTTATCCTCAGCAGGAGCCAGTGACTGCTTCGGAGAAGTAGCATTCTTGACTTCCTTAGTAGAATTTATGGCAGAGATGTTCTCCGAGTCTAGTGAGAGTCCAGGTAAGTGAGGCTCTGAGCCTCTGAAGATGTACTCTCTTCTTATTTCCAATCTACTAGTATCGATTCCGGCTCATTTCTCGGTGTCTCTATAGCAGAAATTCACTCCTGCTCAACGGATGCTGATAATGCTTCTTCTTTCACTTCCTCCTGGATTTGGTTTTCACCGGCTGAGACTATATCTAAATCAGTAGTAGCACAAGCTACACATTGATCCACAGTCAACCTTACCTGCTGGCTGCCCACCACCACTATTTCCCTGTCCCTTCTACCTAGACATGTTCTCAAGATTAGCAACAGCAACCTGTTCTCCAGCGCCGCCTCTCTTTCCTCAAACGAAAGCGTGTTTACCCCAGCCATACCAATGGTTTCAGCGTACAAGTATTAATTTACGCAGTACAAAAACGTGAAGTACAAAAGGCTCACCACTAGGAACATGGACAGAGAATCAGGAAAGCACGGTGCTTGGGAGGTTGATTGAGGCAACTTATACTCGCATGGAGAGAATGTGGTCAGCTCCCGGGGGTCGATGAGCTTGAAGTCTATGCGGATGGAGCTTGGAATATTGGTCATAGTGGGGATGTATATAGAGTTTAGTTACTCTACGCTTTGGGCAGCTTTGCATGGGAAACTGGTTCGTCATGTGTCGAGCCCATCCAATGGAGATGCATGCATACCTGCCTCGTGAAGCAATGGGTAAGAGAAACAGATATTGTGCAAACTAGTGGTATTCATGTATGTAGAGCTTGACAAGCTGTCTATGCAGAACAGCGCGTCGATTCAGAGCCCTTCTCGAAGCGTTTCACTTCTGGTGATTTCAGCAGCCAGCGCAGGAATCCAGCAGTAGTGCAATCCCAGAAAGGTGCGGAGTGAGCGCAGGAGTCAAAACGTGTACATGAAAGACCCGGTTTTAGTGCTCCATATAATATACTCCGGCATGGGACTGGTCCAGTGCGTGCCAGTCGAGTACTTCAACGAGCCGTCTGAACGTGTTTCGTGCTCAGCGAATCTCGACGTGAGTGAAAGTGCTGGTACTTGAGAATGGCAAATACACGTGGCACCACCAGCATGCGTGGGAAAACACCAACACCGTGATGAGAACACAGGGAAAAGCATGATAGAAAACTAATAGTAAAACATTGGCGACTACACGCGATGGGTAACAGTTCACTTAGCATCGCATTGATTGTCAAGTCGTGGCCAGTTGAGTTGCATTGACTGTTTGAAGTCGCTTGTCACGGGGCGAATGCAAAGTATTGAGTGCAAAGGCTTGTTTGCATTACAAGGAGAAAGTAGTAGGGAGGAAGAAAGGTTCTTTGAGAAAGGAGGCTCAAAAGATTCTTCGTACGAGGCACGTACGCAGGCGCTTGGGGCCAAGCATCAACATCGGGTGCAACCCGCTACCTCGCTACAGACAATTGACAAAAGGAATTCCAGCTTCGGCTTATATGTATCCTAATACCTGGAAAATCTTCTGGCCTTCATACCTATAGTAAAATTTTATTGGAATTGAAAGCTTCCACTTGGAGGAAGGGCAATTGATTACCTTCGGTCAACAAGCTGCATCCTGATAGGTGCATCTTTGGAGCCCTCAGCGTCAAACTCTTCCCACAAGTCCCAATTGAACTTCTCTTTCTCGTTCATCGATGTATACTCCTCAGTCTGACCGCCGTTCTCAACATCTACTTGTTCAAGTGAGAATATTAGAGCTGGATAGTGGAGCAGGTTCCACGGCGAGGTATGTCCCCACCACTTCGCAGTCCCCAGTGTGGAAGCAACACCTGGACCTACAGGACAGAGTATCACGTTCATCATACCTTCAGGTTCGCCGTTATGGCTCATTGCGGTCACAGTCCAGTTCCAGAGCTTAAAATGCTCCGTACGATATTCATCTCGTTGTTCGATCGCCTGCTGCATACTGGTGATCGTGTGCTCTTTGACATGTGCATTTTCTGTGATGATGTCTTTAGTAAGATTGAGAATGGGTTCTCCTGATTCAGCGGCTGCAGCTATTTCTTCGGCGCCTCCATCGCAAAAACAAGGTTTTGCTTGGTGTTGTTCGTTCAGGAAACGAAGCTTGGTTCCAGTTAGGTCAACCTGCAGTCAATTCACATGCGAGATCATGTTTGTATGGCTTCCATCACAACCTCAAATTTGCCATTGTCTTGAGCTTCTCCACAATCAGACGAAGTGAGCGAGAAACAGGTGGGTGAAGTTTGACAACACCATCGTCCTATAATGCCGCAACCCTCAAGTTTCTTCCATCGATCGGAGCCTCGTTTCACGGGAACGGAAGTTAGTGACGGCTTTCTTTATCAGAGATACTTGTCTATCAAAGTTTTCGTAAACAGCCTACAGACTTGGAGACTTGTGGAGAGTGGTCTGAATGCCGGAACGATGCCCTCAGCACCTTGCAGACTAGCAGCCATATCAGCCATAAATTAATCCGCCAGGTATCGGCTCGAAGCCATCAACGCCATTATTAGTAGCTGGTGAGCGGACCGAACCACCAATGTCGGTACCGATTCTAAGACATGATCCTCTGAAGACCACCCGTGCACCCTCTCCACTGAAGCTCCCTCCGCTACTTGGATTAGTGTCAAAGGGGTTAGTAGTTACTCCATAATATTTTCACTGATTCCGAGATGCATCAGGCTTTGAGAGTAAGTTGCTTTTGGATCGAACATGGCTCCTGCGCCCTACATAAGCTTTTTGATCTGGGGATCTTCACTTGGTCGACCGACCAACGAGATAAAACAGGCATTCTGGTCGCCTCCCTCCATATCCCTGTGCTCTCTGACGCTAATGGGTAGGCCATGAAGGATCCGACTGGCATGCCATGTTCCTTGAGGGGGTCGTCTAGATACTGAGGTCTCTTCAAACCGTCTTGGGAAGAAGCTCAGGAATGCAGTTGGTCTGGGCGAGATTAGCCATCATATACGATGTGAAGTCAGCAATTAATATATACCGTTCTCTATTCCAGGCCAGCTCTTCTCAAGAAAGCATTCACCACTGAAATAGCACAGAGTTCCCCACTCGCCAGCTGAGGAACAAGCTCTTCTACGAGACTCTCCGTGATGTGAATCTGCTCTTACGTGAGAAACTTCTGAGCAAGTGAGATAGTGTTCATTGGAATTTCTGCGATATCAGGAAACGGTAGATCAAGCTCTGTGATAGTTGAATGTCTGTAGGCTTGTCAATCGGCAGGTGCTTCTTGCCATGCTGCTCCTGAAGCAGTGGTCACTTTGAGGATGTTTTCTGTCATCTTGAGACTCGACTTGTTTTTAGATGAGAAGGAATCCGAGCTGATAAAAAAAGAGTCTATAAGCCTGTACTGAGATAGAGCTAGCTGCACTCGAGATCCCCAGTTAAGTGCCTTCAGAGTGCGCAGACGCTATCAGTCAGTACTGATTTCCAGTCAGTGGACCACCTCCTTGTCAGCTATTCAACAAGCACATTGACTAGGCAATTGCGTAGTTCAATTGGCTCACCATCACTATCACTATCACAGCGTGCAGAAAAAGAATGAGACTTCCTAACTCCTAGTGACATCATCATCCAGCAATTATCACATCTGCGTCACGCGAAAATGGATAGAAGCTGCGTTTGGTAGGACCTACCGAAAAGGGACGTAGATAAATTCGCTAGCTGGATCCGAGTACCTGTATTCGATGAGAAAATCGAACCAATCCGTCGCTGGGCGAAAGATCGCCTCTCGTATGAGCCTCATACTCTCATATCGTCACGTCAAGTCGACCCTCAGATGACCTGCCTGCGTGGAACTCATAACATCCCCAGTTGCAGCCATCGATCGATTCGCCATCCAACACCAAAACCAAGACTCCGATCGCATTCCGTGGCTAAGATCAAAGTTCTTTCCCAAAAAGCGAGTGAGTGAGTTGGATTCTGTTTCCTCAGTGTCCAAAAGAAGAAGCGTCCGAAGACAAGTCTCAAGTCCCAAATCCAGAAACTTCTCTCCAGAAGTCGAGATTGTTGCCTCATACCCTCAACACCACCTCACTTCTGTATACTCCTACCTCGTTTTGGACTCTATGAATTAGTCAGTGAACACGTTTATTTGGGGGAAAGTGAGATGGTACGTACACTAGAAAACTGCACGGCGCGGCTCTGGTTCTCCTCATACAACAGATTCAACGGCTTCCCGTCAAACGTGAGATCGCTGTCATCGATCATGACTGGTGCTTGCCAGTATACGGATTGCGTGTTTGAGGTGTTTGAGGTGTTCGAGGAGGTGGATGGGTGGGTCTGGTACTGGTACTGGTATTGTTGGGTTTGAGTTGACATGTTTCCGGTTCTGGATGATGAGATCTTGAGCTGAGGTATCGGGTGAACTGAAGGACGTGAGCTAGATGTTGATTGATATATGCCAAATGCAAAAAGTGGCAATGATATTTAAGTTATTACCACGAGTAAGCAAACACCATTGAATGTGTCACGTTGCGTTGTGAAGTCGTCGTTCGTGTGCCCTATGCGCGTCACCATCAAAAACTGTGTGTAGCGCTATAGTGTTGTAGACATCAAACTTAAACCCCTCTCAACCCACCGATGACAGTAGCCATTTATATACCCATCGCCAGGCCGCAATCATTTATCATAATAACCACAGTCATGCATGTATGTGACAGACCCATCCCCGAACCTTGACACGGACACGAGCTGGATAATATCGGCCATGCGCGGGAACTCCACGTTTTGGCACAGGCCAGTGATTTGCGGATGCAAGTCACAGGTGGAAAGATCAGCTGTGTTCTGTATTAAGGCCTGACGGGATGAGGCGAAGCTGTTGGCGGCTGTTCGGTGTGCTGAGATTCCTGATGGCGCTCGTTTCGTGTGGTGATTTGTGGGAAAGCTAGGACTGTCTGTCTGAGGTTTGGGTGTCGTGATTAAGGATTACTTTATTCATGTGATACCTTTGGGTCGCGAGATGATTTGGGTTGCGATTACTCATATTTACGTGTATCGTTCCTATAGCACTTTGCTTTCGTAGGAGCGAATGTAAGTTGACATAGTCGGTGGGCTATTTACAGGCTTAGAGATAGATTGATAGGCGCTGCGAAGCCTGAAAAGTACGTTATTCGGGACATTAGAGGTGTCTGGGGAGATGTAGTCATGTACGACATCAACACTCGCGAGAGGCTTGGGAGCTGTCCTGTCCCTGTCCTGGGTTGGGCGTGTGTGTGGTGATCGCCCTGTAGATCCGATCCTTCCGTCGCCATAACGTGGAATTATCCCCCTACATCAAAGCTGGAGGCGCATCTTGTACGCCTTTGCGGTGGGGGTAGCACCGAGATCCAGCTTGGAGCGATAGTGAGAATTCGGATGCGCCGGGACGGCGCATCCGGTTCTGTTGGTTGACCTTTGCCTGAATGTTTTGCGGGTGCTGTAACCGGTCTTGCTAAGCCCGACTCTTTGAAGGTTGGATGATGGAAAGTAGGTTTTGCAATGGTCATTCTTGAATATATCGTGAAACGCTCGAAGCGTTGGCCTATGGTACGTTACAGAGGATAGATGTACTACTTCGTGACAGAAATTGCCGAGTGTCCGCCTCCGCCTCGACCATTTTCACTAGCTGACTTCCTCTAAGAAGGGGGGCTAAGCGAGATTGTTGGACAGGTTCGATGCTTGTGTGAAGAAGAGAAGTCTATAATTCATTCCGCAACAGCCCTAAATACGGTATGTGCTTGTCTGAACGCCCCAATCCACAACTCGCTATTCGTCGCATATACAATGCCCGTCTCTCTCACTACTATTATTGGAATCCCAAGTCATGTGAGACTTCCTTTCCTCTTGTCGTCCACCTGGTATCATTAACAGCCAATCCTTCACAACCTGCGCATACTGACGTAGAGAACTCAGTTGCCGAGCTTCTCGTTCGTCACCTCCTTCGCCTCGGCCTTCTTACTGCTCAAGAAGCCAGCAATCCACGCCAGGGAGTCCGCGCCGACGATTATGCCAGTGCTGATTGCAGCTTTACCCCAACCGACAACACCCTCCTTCTCCGTCTTCTTTGCCTCTCCGCTCCATGTCTTCACCACATATTCCTTACCCTCTTGACTCTTCACCAATGGCAGACTGAGTAGTCCCTTTCCCTCAGCGAAGAGCTCACCGGTAGGCTTCTTGACAAGCGGGAAGTGCGATTCGATGGTGGATAGCGTGGAGTCACCGAGGGTGTCGGCGCGCTGGACATACGGTGAGATGTAGTTGTAGGGTGTGGAGAGGTATGGGAGGAGAGGGGATGCGAGTTTGTTGTAGGCCTGTTGGGAGAGGGAGACAGATTTCGCGCCGTACGGATTCGACTTGAATGTTGAGATGGAGTCGGAGATGAGGGGATAAGATGTAAGATGCTTGGACATGATGTTAGCTAAGCTTGCAGAAGAGTCTGGGAAGGGGGCGTAGCTTACAGAGAGGAAGGCCGAGGAGGAGGATGGTGCGTCACCGTTGATTTGAGGAGACATCTTGGTGGATTTGTTTGGTGGTGTGTATGGCATGTAACGATGATTCGAGATAAGTGACTTACCAAATAGCTGTTGGCTTGGATAATGTGACAAAGAGGTCAGCTGGATGAAGTTGATCGGTTTTAATGAAGATTTGGGTAAGGCGCTTTTGTATGTATGGGTTGTCTTTTGGTGGGAAGGAGTGACCGGGTATATAAGGGAACAGAAGAGATGAGAACGGGGTCGTGGTGGTGTGAGCGAATATACGTGGACGTCACAGCTGTTTTCTGTTTATTGAGTGATGCCATTTGCATGTGCTTCTAGATAAAGTTATCAACGAATCACAGTGAATGATCCAAGACGGCTAACGGGCGGATCAAGGTTCTAAACCCATAATAAAGGATCTGGACTTCAAGCGCTAGTGCCGTTGATAACAATTGCCAGCTAGGTATATATATATATATATATATATATATATGACATTGCAGGCCTGTTTTGGCATGTGAAAGAGTCGTCACTTCGTCCATGGCAGCTCTGTATATATGTAGTTGACGACTTTTCTATTCACACCGAAGGCAAATGAAGATTAACACCAAGAACATCAAGATATCTTTAGTAGGCAACGATATCGACTTCTCGTTCCTTGCCTTGGGAAGACGGACGGCGACCTATCGATCCTTATCTTTCCACTATGCCACCACGTTTCAGTGAAGTGACATTCGCCCAGGAAGAGATCGAAGTAAGAAGGAAGAGAGAGTCCATGGATATATGTGTTCGTTGCCTGAAGGAACCCTGAAAAAGTTCCTCATCTTTACAGATTTGCTACAGGTCCTCTTCAACATGAAATTCGCCTTCACGGTTCACAATCGCATCGGAGAAAAGAAGCGAGCTTGTCTTCCTTAGTCTTCCTTAGTGGGCGATCCGGCTTCCGCGGCAATCATGGCTGGTCGTGGCCTAAGCCAGCCCTGGTTCTTCCTCCTTCAGATTCATCTTCCTCGGCCCGAAGGATAGAGACATGAGCTCAAGATTAACTCAAGAGACGACGACAGAGAAAGCACGTTTTCCACAGCATTTTGTCGCTCGACTAAAGGTGGACGAAGAGACACATAACGATGTGAAGAATTCAACGGCATGATCGCCCAATGATCTTTGCGTCTGCGTCTTTGCGCCGTATTCCACCAGCCGCATCATCACCTGAGAATATGACATGTGCGAATGCCCAAGCTCCAAGCCTCCCGACCCGCAACGCCCAATTTCGAACAATGCGCAGTTTTGCTAGGTATCCAGCACGTTGACCTTCTCGTATGTCCACATCAGAAAGAGGCGAAGCATGACTGCATCGAAGTGAATGAAAGTCATCTCTTCATGATGCCTGCCTCTGTGGTAGCAGAGAGAATCGGCGTCCAATGTCCTGATGTAACGAGAAGCCGCTCAATTCATTTCTCGTTTCTTGGGATTGGCATGTTCTTGGACGAGAGCTACCGCCGAGGGCGACTATTTGTCATTTCACTTTGCCCCGAAGCCTCCTTAATGTGTGACACAAAGGCTACAGGTTCTGCTTCTATTCCGCACAGGTGGTTCGCTTCGAATGTGCAGCTTTCAACGAGGCCCAAGAAGCCGGAGCTCGATTCTCAAGTTCGAAAGAATGAGTGAGAAGCTTTCGCCATTTTTCTCCAAATTTTGTCCATCCGGATGACTACCTAATGGTCAGGCTCATCGTCGATAGCCGTGGCTACGCGGCAATATCTGTGTAAGCTCCAGTCATAGGTCTATGTGTCGTCAAGATCCAACAAGTGTAGTCCAAAGCCTACCACTCTTTATTATTATATTGGTGAAATGGGTAGGTACTTGGGTTTAAACGACCATATGTCCTACATGTTGAACAGTTAGAGTTGGGACCCGCGAAAACCTTGCCTAAAATATAAAGAGATGGGAGACGACCATCCAGGTTAGTGGCGCCAAGGCTCTACTGAAAGTCAGCTGCATGTACCTCTGTTTGCTCAACCACCACATCATGGATAACGACCTCCACGCTCCTATGGCACATTCTCTACCTCATAACACAGGCAGGATCATCGTACCAATGCGTCGTACAGTCACACTAGCACGAGCGAAGTGGGGTTATAGCTATACCATCTAAGTCCAGAGGAATGGTTGTTAGCATGTAGCTTGAGTCGAGCAGATGTTGACAGTCAAAGTCACAGTGTTTTCCTTCGATTACGCGGAGAAATCTGAGAGCGAATCTAGCAATTTGTCTTCGCGGCTGAGGATATCACGTTCGCTCACGAGCCGTTCAACTGCTTTTACAAAACTCGAACCAATCCTCGGATTTACACCAGTTTTCTGTCTACATGCGAAGCGGTCTATACTAAAGCTTGATTTGCTTCCCATTTTTCTGAATGCGGCGTACTCCTTCTGAGATCATAGCCAGTTTGTTCCTCACATGAAGACCGGGGTTGTTTGTATCTCGAATGGAACGTCCGTTTTCCTCTCAGCCTGGCAATTTGCGCTGTTATCATCTATCGACATCGAATTAAGTGATTCTGATCTCAAAACATGGTGTTTTTACGATCTGCGTTATAGTTCCAAGTATCTTTGCGTTGTGCAAAGACACCAATCCGGGTTCTGTATGGTCTCGAATACCGTTGACGCGGGACTTGATCGCCCTTTACAAACGCTTCATGAACGATTCGCTTTCAGAACTTTGTCCCCCCGAACACTTCTATGCTCTTGTCATTCAACGAAATACATCACACAACTCACCGTCAAGATCAGCAGGTCTTCTTGGGTACAGTGGCTGCCACCACTACCGCGGCATCACGGCAGATGGCATCATAGTAGAGTTATTTCGCCACGCACCGCTAGTTATTTGCTCGATCTGGTTCCAGCATGCATTAATGGACTGGCTGATGCTCCTTTAGATGCGGCAAGCATAGTGTGAATGTCGCAAGCTCGACGTGCGAATATTTCTCTCGGAAAGCCTGGGCTTCCTTTCTTTCCTGTCGACTGCTGGGGAAGTCGAATATCGACATGCTACCCAGACTTGACGGGCTTCATGCTGTACATGGAAACTTTTGCTAGTCGTGGCGCCGAGATTGACAGTATTGTTGCCTGTGCTAAGCTCTGGACTTTCCCGATATTCGAGCCGGAGTTTGAGGAAGATACTAGATATCTGATAGTCGACGAAATTCAAGCGGCTGGCGGGTTTGGCCTGTTTTAAGGCTGATGAATGAACTGCAAAGGGTTAAGAGGACAGTGCATGCAATGCAAATCATGATGCAGACGGTTCATATGATCAAGAGACTACTCATTATCATATCCCCTCTAAAATATTTTGCATCTCAGTAAGCCCTCTGTGGGAGCTTTATTGGAACTCTGAAGTCGGTGCATATCAATGGGACGACGAGCACGAGATTAAGCTATATAATGACGATTTCTTTAAAGAGGATGAATGGTGGCTGATCACGCTGCCACGAAGCTTCGAGGTCCGCATCATGTCATGGTCTAAAGCCAAACAGCGAGGTTGAACTTTCGATATTCCAGGCTACTCTGTCTTCTGCTTTTGACAAGTACAAGAGACTATGGAACATGTACTCTCCGCCGAGAAAGAGTCATCTGATGAAGAGCAGATAGATAAGTTGGCAATTCATTAGCGCTTGAAAAAAGCTCGCATACTCAGAAACATTTCCGAACATCTCAATCTTTTTCTCATCATCATAAACCCTTCACCATCCCTCAACCCAACCCCCCTCAAAAATACAATCCTAATTACACTAACCAACCCCATAAAAACCACAATCCCCAATCACTTGCGCGCATAGCGTCCGCATTCAACCGATCCTGCTATCTCAAACTCGCATAATTGCTCGTCAGCATCGCAACAACGGCAGGATTTAGATTGGCTTCTCGACAACCGTCTTGTCGAACGGCTCTGCATAAACCTAAACCATACGACCTCTAATTCTTCTTCCCCTACCCGGCATCGTCGAACGAATGCCTTACACACCACCCTCCCAGCGCTCCCCAGCTGCATCGAATACTACAACTCCTACCACTAGTCGGCGCTCCTCATATCAGTCTGGCCATGGACCATCCGGGCCAACGATTAACAGCAAAATTAATCTCCACACTTTGATATCGTTGCTGACGCGCAGTTCGCCGCCGAGCATGATGGTGACGAAATCTAATAGCGTGGCGAGTTGGTGCAGGAGCAAGGCGTGGGCGGGGTCGAAGACGGAAGGGACGGTGTGAACGCTGAGATTATGGCGGTGGGAGAGAGCAGGGGGTTGAGGGTGATGAGGATGAGGATGAGTGGGTCGAGATGGAGGAACCAGATACGGTAGGAGGGGTGGATTTGGGGTATCATAGTTGTGTTGGTGTAAGGGGCAGGTGAAAAGGGTGAGAAGAAGGGATTAAAGAATGGGTGTTTGAAGAGATATGATGAGAGATGGTGAAGGTCGTACAGCAGTAAAGGAAAGTGTGTCAGTGCTAGAACCGCACATGTATATCCTTCGAAGCAACGAAACCTTCCTCCATTGCCGAAGAATATGATTTGATTTCCACGAGCACGGTTTTGACTGGTAAACATCCACGTATATTGAAAACCTGCAAACCGGTTATGAAACTGAAAACGAAGACTGGGGTATTAACAAGGAAGTACCAAGAGAAACTTCTGTTTTGGAGACTGGTTTTGACGGACAAATTCGACATGGCAGTACCTTACTCGGATTCAGCAACCGTGAGTCCGAAAGTGTGAGAATCAATGTTACATATGATGACCGCGACCAAAGGTCAAAGTTCTTGGCTTCAAATCCCACTACTGCTTTGGAGGATTCTGAGTTGATCACACATCATATCAATCAATCCATAACCTCGAGGATACCTACGATAATTGGAGGTTCTCTAAGATGAAGGAGACTCATCTCTTGGACACACTATTAGAAGAGAACACAGCACACGAGAAGCCGGACCAAAAAGCCGTATACACATCATTCGGCCATCACCCGATCTCGAGCTTGCTACCAACAGCGTTCCAAAACACACATAATCGCGGCGGCAGTAAGATCAAGCTGGGGGCCTTGAAAAGTGAAATATGGGAGCACTGCAACTTTGCCACACGATGGCTTTGCTGCTACTGGCCTCTTCCAGCAGCAGCAGAAACATCTCCCGGCACCTCATCACACCTGAGCCCTGAAACGCTGCTCTTTCTTCCACTGCGCAGTCACCCAGGCTGACAGAGACTCTATAGTCGAGCGAGCCCGCTGATCTAGACGCGGAGCGATGGGTCTACTGGACTGACATCGGTGCTGAGGAACGGGGGACTATGTGGATATCGGCATCACTTTTCTGAGCGAGATCGGTGATGAATCATTTCGAGTTCACTAGCCATCACCGGAAAATATGGAAGACACCAACAAATTGACAGAACTTCTATGGGCAGTCCCCTTCCTACTATCTTCTATAGTGCGGGATGTTTATTTCAAATCCATGGTCCTGAAGATCTATGCTTTCAGCAGAGCGATTATGCCGGCAGCCAAACGAAGTGGTTTGGGGGCGGAGGATTACTTTGCTTGGTTTAACGCGTTTGATGAAGGCGAATCAAGAAACCTGAGGTTGTTCTTTGGAGACGATGGCGGGGAGTGTGTTGAAAATAGGATTTTGGCGGCGAGGGAGCTGTGGGAGATGGACGTTGGGCTGGAGGTGAGATATGTGTCTGGACATAGAGTTGTGCAGGGGAATGAGAGGGCGGGTAATGCGGCGTGGCTGGATGCGTGGATGTGGGAAGTGGTGAGGATTGTGAGTAGGTAGAACCATGCCAAGAACATGTTATTCGAAATGGATGGGAAAAAGTGTTATCGCTTTATTGTTCGTACAAAAGAACTATCTAGGGTCATCTTCTCGATCGTAATGGTATAGTCTACTTCCAGCGCGCAACAGCAGTCGGTGGTGTTTTGCTACCTTGGTCTTGGCCACCACTACCAGGTATTTCTGGCAGATCAGCGGGCATCCCTGGAACTTTGATGTTACCGGGCGGTATTATCACTCTTCCCTACACAAAAGTCAGTCACGGTTGGCCAGTCGAAAAGGCGTCGACAGTCCCTGGCGCTTACCTCTAATTTCTCTCCTTTGATGACCTTGAACGCCTCTTCCTTGTTCAATGTTTCGCTAGACGAAAGTTAGATAAGAGTACTCGAAGCAGACCAGAATTTCACATACTAGTCAACCAACGCCTTCGCCAAAAAATGAAGTTCTTTGATCTTCTCTGTCAAGAGTTTCTCGGCACGAGCTCTTGCCTCACTGGTGAGTCTTCTGACTTCGTACTCGATGAGTCTCTTTGTCTCACTTGACAGTGCATCGTAGTTGGATGCAAGGTCAACGTTTCCTAGCTCTGGAGACATTCCCATCTGTGTCACCATTGCATAGGCGACCTGAGTAGCTTGCTGAAGATCCTAAATCAGAAGGTCAGCTTTGAACAGCAATTTCCAAGTTCTGGCCGACGTACGCTGGAAGCTCCGCTAGTAACCTTTGTCGGTCCATATATAATCTCTTCCGCTACTTTGCCACCCATGCATACATCCATGCGAGCTTGGTATTCGTCCATGCCCTTCGAGTACTTGTCGATTTCAGGCAAGTGCATGGTCATTCCTAGAGCTCGGCCACGGGGCATGATTGTGATCTTGTACAGCTGATCTGCACCTGGGGTTAGCATACACATGAGGGCGTGACCCGCCTCATGATATGCAGTCATCTCCCGTTCGTGCTGAGTGATGACCATACTCTTCTTTTCGGCTCCCATCAGTACTTTATCCTTTGCCCAGTCCAGGTCCATCATCGAGACCGCTGATGCTTTGGCTCTACTAGCGTGAACAGCAGCTTGATTAATGATGTTCTCGAGGTCAGCGCCAGAGAAACCAGGAGTTCCTGCGGCTAGAGCTTCAAGACTGACTCCCTTGTCGACAATGATCTTCGTCATGTGGTGCTTAAGAATAGCCATACGGCCACGAACATCGGGTAGGCCAACCACGACATTGCGATCGAAACGTCCAGGGCGAGTAAGGGCTTTGTCTAGGAGTTCCGGGAAATTCGTAGCTGCCAAGATGATGACACCGCTGTTCTGCTCGAAACCGTCCAATTCGGTGAGAAGCTGATTTAGTGTTTGCTTGACATAGGCGGCATCTCTCGAATTTCTCTTTCCTCCAATGGCATCCAATTCATCAATGAAGACAATAGCAGGCGACTTTCCTTTGGCGGCAGCAAAGAGCTCTCGGACTCTCTTTGCACCAACTCCGACGTAGATCTCATCAAATTCACTGCCGGACATGTAGAAGAATGGCACTCCTGACTCACCCGCGACAGCTCTGGCCAATAGAGTCTTACCGGTTCCTGGAGGCCCAACGAGTAGTACGCCCTTGGGAAGCTTGCCACCAAGGGTTCCAAACTTCTCTGGGTCTTTCAAGAACTCGACAAGTTCCTGGAGTTCATCTTTGGCTTCGTCGCAACCGTGTACATCCGAAAATCTCACAGTTTGGTGTTCTGCCTTTGCCTCATTATCTGTCTTGCCTCCAATCTTCTTGAATGACTGCAGGGTTTCGAGTAACATGGCGATGATGACAAGGCTGAGATATGCGAAGAGACCGAAGTATGCGATGAGCTTGACCCATTTGAAGATTGCGTGACCGATGGTCTCTTCAACAACAACGTGAAGAGCACCATTGTTATTGCCGACATTGCCTACAGTTCGAGCCATGTTACCTCCTCTGTTCACAGCTGCAACTCCCACTGAATATGTTAGTTGAATCGTCACGGCCAATGTACTTCACGACCAAATCGTCTGTAACATGAAGAACATACTGGCCTGAGCTTGTGAATCACTATAGTTCCTAGACTGACCTCCCATTTGTGCGCCCGGTGCCATAGACGTAGCCTTTTGATACGCAGCATCGGTGGAACTATTCGTGGCGAATGCTCCGGACTGCTGTCTTTCTACTATAATAGCAGGCACTGGCAGACCGTTAGCAGCTACACTTTGAGTAGCGCCGCACGGATACTCACTGTTTGCACGTAACAGCGCTTGGTAGAAGGCATTCTGAGCGGTGGCACTTGTTGGGTTTCGATTCGCGGTTTCTTCCAGCTGTGCAAGCAAACTTTGTGAGGGCACGGCAGATCTGAATAGACTTCTTTGTTGAGTACGGAGAGATGTATTGATAGGCATGAATTTGCAAGCAAACCGTAATTGTGAAAGACTGGACAGCTGTCGAGCTTGCGACGGTATTATTGATATAGGCAGAGGAGCTGAGGAGGCGAACTTGGTTCGAGGTATCGAGGAAATGAGGCGAAACGACCGTCCAAAGACTATGCCGGGCGCCGCCATTGCGGCGGATCTAGATGTATGAACTTGAAGTTCTAGATACCAAGGTAACTGTCGTTATTGATACAGTGTCGTGTCTTGGTGCTGTACGAAGTGCTACGATTCTGGGCCCACTTTGGTTTACCTATCTAGAGATGAGGCACGTGATAGCATTGCTCTACCTAGTGCCGACAACGTCTACGCGTCGATGATGCCTTGATAACTTGATATCGTCTTGTTATCCGATCTTTGTCATTCTTTGATTCTGATGCTAGTGACATTTTGACTGATCGTTACCCGAGTACAGGACGCATGCCAACGCGGAGAGATACTGAGTATTCTGTATGCTTCAGGGGTCATCGATCAAACGCACTTGGAAGTTAATATAGAGAATTATCGGACAAACATCGATTGGATCTAATCTTGGAATTCTTGAAAGGTGTGTTAGTTTAAGAGAAAGGTAGGTGATGTTCGAAATAAGAATAACATTGTTGCCAACGCGATCTTCTTCCTAGTCGGGGACCTCGTCGAAGCCAAGTGGACTACTCTGCCAGTATATAGAACATAGAACAAAATGACTTGTCAGAGTTGCACACACGGAGCTTTTTTGAACGTCTTTTGCGCATTTGCCTTACGCATTTTGCGTGGTTTGCTCTCAAGAGTCACATTGCTCGGCTGGACTGTACATCATCGAAAGAGGTCATTAGCTGGAGAGAACACAAGAGTTCATTATCCCAATCGCTAAGCCAAGACTGCATTCGGGTTCTATTTACAAAGAGTTGCTGTGCGCATAGTCTGCCGATTCTAGACTTTCGTTGTTTGAGGCTTTCTGAGGAATTAGCTTCCTTCATGATTCTTCATTGGATATTCAGCGTGTGCCGTTGTAGCTCGTGCCTCTGCTACATTCCTCTCGTCATATAGAATTGCAATTCAAATTCCAATGTCTTGTCGCCAATGTCTTGCCGAATGTTTCCATGAGGAATGTAAACAAAACGCGGCAGCCGACAAAGCTATAAAAGTAGGCTTCCTGAGAATCCATGATATTCCATGGGCGGAGATTTTTCTTCTCAGCCACAAGTCCCCATATTCGTTTCAATTCCCAAGACTGCTTTCGACCATTGAGGGCCGCTGCCCTCTCGGTGCTTCTGGCTGCATACGCCGTTGTTCATGCCCAGAGTACCACATAAGAAGCTCCAATTCTCTTTGATAATGTTTTTGCTCATGAGGCGGGCCTTCCGGAGACCACATTTGGCCCTGACATGACTGACGCAGCTTTGAACAGACCAGGCAAGATTATTCTAGTCTTCCATACAGCGCACAAGCCGACTGATGGGCTAACAAAGGATATAATTCTTACTCGTATGCCTACGGAGGGTGGAGGGGGCGACGTGGTAGTGATGACGGCGAAGGTAAGTCACTCACTTTGCCTTTGAGCTCTTCCTCCCGCGCTTCAACAGAAACTTGGCCGGCCAGGAAACGGCCTGACTGTTCTCGCAGGGGTTGGAGAAGGAGGGGCGGCGGGGGTGGTAAATAAAGATCGAAACCCTCTCTCGTGGTCAATCTCGGAGGCCGTGTTACTTTTTTGCCATGAAGGACTGGAGAGCTTCACCTAAGGAAACAGGAACTGTTCTGACCCAACATATAGGCGGTGCATGAGGCGGTGGCGGCGAGTAAGTGAAAAGAAATCATTATCATTGTACAGATGCTAATTGAAATAAGCGGTGGAGATGGGGGCAGAGACGACGATGGCCATGATGGCCCCAACATGTAAGTGAAGAGATCTTTATTCCCACCATCCAGATTCGAACAAACTGATCGCGATGAACATGATGGTAATGATGGGCGGTTCAAGAGAAGTCCATTCTTATTGAACAAACGTTAATTGAAATAAGTGCCCACGATAGTCTCGATGGTCAATCCCCTTGGCACCCAATGTAAGTACAGCCGTTGGGCAGCATAATAGCATTGCCTGACGTTCAACTCGTATTGGCCCTCCTGTCTGGCCTCATTCCACTTCGACCGCCACTCAAACAAACATCTTTAACATCACGAGTTGTGCAGTTTCTCCTTGCGAACCAGTAGTTACGACAGCTATTGATATGTACACAGTATTAACAACTGACCTGATATCTGCAACCGAATTATAACTATCTGGTTTAGACTCACTGCCCGCTAACTGCAATATCAACAACTAGCGACTACGATGAGCCATTCACAACATTCAAACCTAATTGCAGATGCCACGGCAATTGCCTAAACGACCAGGGGGACCACGCCCTGGAGGACCGCGCCCCGGTGGGCCAGGCTGCTTCATCACATTCACTATCCCTCCGACCCCAGGTAGCATCGATCATTCACCATTGCCATCGCCCGCTGTTGACGGTGGCTTGCAGTGCACAGGTTTACTTTACGTCTCAGCAACTGTCTCTGGTATCGTCGGTGTCACGGCAACCGTTCCAGACATTGCAGCTTCTGACCTCACGCTCGTTGATGGCCTCGGTATCATGTTGGGTGCCGGTGCTAACCTGCCCCTTGGTGACGCCAGATCACCACTCACTGCAAGCCTTGGAGTTGGTAGTGATGGCGGTGGACTCGCTGTCGCTGACGGTGTCTCGTTGGGCAATTTTGATATCGCTACAGGCTCCTTGAGTCTTCTCCAAAGTACTGCGGTTCTAGATGCTACCGGAACACTCCTTCCATCCTTCATCAGTGGTGGTATCCAGGGTGGAGACCTTCCAACTGATGTTCCGGATTTCAATGTCTTCGCTGCTGCGTATTCAGTTGCAGCTGATTCCATCTAAGCAGCTCCAAGTTCTTTCGATGTTGTTCCAAGCTCGTTAAAGGCCGCTTCAGGTTCATTTGAGGCTGTTATTATCAATGCCGGAGCTGATGAGGAGGTTGTTCATGTGACTGCTGAAATCATGAACCTTGGCCACCGTAAGCCATCCACCTACATGCATGGCTTTCTCTAACTCGTTATCCAGTGGAGAAGAACCATCTCTATAAGGCGGTGGTGACGGAAAGTAACCAGTTCTTCATCCCTCGACTGTCATCTATCGAGCCTGTCCAATGTTCATGTTCTACTGCAGCTTGACTGACTCATTTTGGCGGAGTTGGTGACGGAGGGGGAGGTAAGTCGTATCTAATCCAAGTTGCCCAATTGAGACTCATATCAAACCCAGGTGGAGGCGGTGGCGATGGTGACTGAAAGCAGACCAATGTTGCTACGAAGAGCGTAGCTTCTATTTTCTGGGGAGCCTTCGCCCTCGCAGCTGCAATACTATAGATTGTTATAGCCGGTCTTTTTCAATGGGTCTCTAGGAAAACCAGATTGTATTTCAGGAGGTAGGACGGGCAACAGTTTAGTTAATAGCATGTTCTTGCAATCACGTTCTTTGGCTTACCTAAACTTGTTAAGGTATCTATCTTGTCTGTGCTTCGTCTTATTATCTGACCTAGACTTCTCATACGGAGCAGAGAACCATTCTATAGGGCGTGGGTCTATATGGCCGAACTTTATTATGATTCGGTGTTGCGAATACTTGATACCTCGCTTGATTTAAGACATTGTACAAATTAGAAAAATAACTATCTACTTCATAGACTGCTTTTAAGGAAATATAGGCTCTAATATCCTAATATTGGTGGAACTGAAGAGCTAACTACTGGATGGAATGTTGAGGTTTATGTCCTCTGCTGATTAATCATCTCCAACTGGACACAAGGTCACATGATCATATACATGACCACATATCAATATCAGCACGCGTACCTATATGGCTCTTCAGGAAAAACCCTAGCAACCTACTTCGAACTAAAGAACAGCCCATAATAATAAAGCTACTAAACACCGCTTGACAATCGAGATGCTCGCTTGTATCGCCGTAGTCCTCCTTCTCTTCTCCAGTCTGGTTAATGGCGTTTGTATTGTTATCCCTACAAAGTGTTGTCAAGACTTAATAAGCGACATCACTAACAAAAGACTACAGGCCCCTCTCGACAAGTCGAAGCTGCATAATGGACTTTTATAAAAAATAAATTTTCATGAAGGGGCCTGAAACGTATGATCTGCGGAACATCAATCAACACTACTTGACGACCTCCGGCACAATCTCTGTTCACAGCGTGCCCAATCCCGTTGTGATCGCCTGCTTCCCGAAGATGGGAGAAATCGGAGTCTACAACTATGTAGGCTGACTTCCTTCCACACGTATCAAACGCAGATCTGACCAGAGATCTGTAGAGCCCCACCCCTTTCGTAATCACCAATACGGAACTTACAAAGGCCCTCATCAAGATCGTGAACGCCTGCAGCTACAATTTCCTCTGGGGATTTTCGACCAAAGGAAAGCTCACCCGTTATGATGATGTGTCTTTAAGCCATGCCATTGAGATATCTGGAGGTCCAATCTGCTAGAGGGAAGGGGAAATGATGCCTTGCACATGCCTGGGGGATAATTGGCATTGGGGGGGTGAAAAATAGTCTTGGAATTTAGGAATGAAGTTCGATATACTTTCGTCATCAATGATTTATCTGTTGCCTAAAATTAGGTGCTCCAACAACGCGACATTAGTTGTGATACCGTCTTCATTGAGCTTCTGGCTTTTCACATGAACGAATCGCTTCGACAATATATCATATTTCATGCGCAGATTTGATGTCTAAATTCGTACCACTGGGATATATATCCTGCCCCTCACAAAGCTAAGAACTTCTCACTTCGAGAAGTTCTGGAAAGATACTATGATTGTTTCCAAGGCCTATTTTCTGACAAGCTTATACACTGAA
Organism: Calycina marina; assembly: GCA_019669825.1. NCBI lineage: Eukaryota > Fungi > Ascomycota > Leotiomycetes > Helotiales > Pezizellaceae > Calycina > Calycina marina. The sequence goes on from MU254059.1 coordinate 22,195, forward strand.
AATTTAAAGGTACGAACAAAGCTTTAAGACTGCAGAATGCTTAGACACCGAGAACGCGAAACTTACGTTACTTTGTAATTGGCAGAGTAGAGACTCGATGGTCAATTGACTGATTGGGTCAAAAGCTATTGAGTCGGTCGGATTATGTGCATACAGTCCATAACGTACGTCCCTCTTTCGTATATAGCACATCAAGTACCTCGTCTTTCAATCATGAGCATGTTCTCAAACCTCTGCAGCCTCATTAAATCTAAGGGTGTAAAGAAATACGGTGAGATCGATCTTTATGGCCTACAACAAAGGAAAGGGATTTTCACGGACATTGCGGCGATCTGATGAAAGTAATGTATTGCTTCGCTACCCAAACTTCAGAGTATTATTAGTATGATCTATGAGAAATAAAATGCTGATGGTGTAGCAAGCTGTTCAAATTCCAACTCCAAGCCCTACGAAGACATACTCATCTTCAGTGTCTCTCTCTAACGTCGTAATCATACGAGTTTGTCCAGGGAGGGACAAAATTTGACCAGATGAAGTGCAAAATAACAAATGTCGATTTTCCCAAACTCCCAAGCTCCCAGTGCGCCGTCGCTTTATCCCATGATGCCCATCCCAATGCCGGTCTTGTATCGAGCAGCCCCTACGAGAAGCTTACGAACTTCGGATCTCTGGGCAATCCATCAGGTCCGATGTTGTTCTTCGCAAACCGCCCTTCTGTATAGATTCTTCTGGCTTCATCGAAGTTCACCATGCGTTTCTTCATGATATTCTGAATCTCCCCCTTGCTGTTATCATCCAATCCGGCTCTGGAATCGCCGTCTGCCACGTTCCCTGACAGGTCAAATGCCGACGATGAGAAGCCGTTCTCCATATCTGAAGCAAACGAGGATGGGAGTCGGGAATAGATGTATGATGACCCTGGAAGGAGTGGTATCCATGTGTTGCGGGTCACGAAAAGAGCTGTACTGTTTAGTTGGTGCCAAATTACAGAAGCAGAATGTACTCACTGGTAGCAATGCCGATGAGGACAAAGACAACAGAGTATAACAAGTAGCCCATGGCTGATAGCTGTATGAATTGCGTTGTTGATTTCTGGGAATTAGATAAATTGGCTCACGTTGTCTGATGCATCAGAACGACACTATGGACGAGTTCTGTCCTGGAAGGACGTTTGCGGCTGAGTCGGACTTGAGGATTGCTTTAGAGGAGTTTGCTGACGCGGTTTCTTCTGCGCCAGGGTCGGTCTTATGTTTCTCCGCGTTCTGCTGGGCCTCATCATCCTCTCCACTTTATTCTATTCGCTTACAGCACAATTCTTGGCACTTCGCACCAACTTTTGTGCAAGCGTTCGAGTTACCTCGAAATCAACACATCTCGACAAACACAGCAAAGATGTCTCACTCCAGCCCCCTCGTATCCGCTGACCTGATCTGGGAGATCGCCCGTACGTTTTGCCCAAATCCCTGGGGTTAAGAGGTGGAGGGAGTTGCGGCAGGAAGGAAATAGCGACATTAATAGTGACTAACATCCTGAAGGCAAACAGAATGCCTACTTGGTCAAGCGCAACACCCAGGGAGGCCTGAGATTCAGCTGTGATCCCCTAAATCTCACCAATACTCACTCGCGCAAGGTTTGTGGCTCTAGGAGATTAATTTGAGGAGCTAGGCTAATCTGTATACAGCATGCTGGATTCGTCAACGAGAAGGTACATAACAAGCAATTTATCGGCTGCTAAGAAGAATACGGTGCTAATTGATGGACAGGCCGTCGGAATCGTTCCCGGAGAGAAAGGAGGTGTCACTCTGATCACCAAGAAGCAAGGAAGCGCACAGAAGCCATCTGCATCCACCAAGACCACATTCAGCAAATCCTCAAGAAAGTGAGTTGCGCCCCGTTGTCTGCGGAAGGAAGAGGCTAGCGCTGACAATTCTCGAAGAACCTACAAGTCTGTTGCCAACCACGTCGCAAAGTCAGGGTACAGAGGTGATCTCCGTGCCCACGCCGTTGCCCGTGCCAGTGCCATCCGCAAGTCCCAGCAATCAGTTAAGGAGTCACCAGCACCAAAACTTCGTGGGGGAAAGGCTAAGAAGGCTGCTGCTGAGTCTGAGGAATAAATGGAGCATATCATCAACGGACATGACTTTTTTTGCTAGATCTCACATAGGACACCAATTAAAGGGGTTTCTATTGAGATACATCTCTGGTTTTATTGTGAGAGTCGGATTTATGGCATGAAAAAAGAGCTTCGCACAAACGTGCAAGCAAAATAGTAGGCAGCAAGACAGGCTCGCAATACGAGAGCTATCCACATCTGCTACGCAGGATGCCCTGATGCTCTTCGTGTTGAGGGAGTGGCATTGAATGCTGACCAGATCCAGAGCCATTCCCGCACTCAGTGCGGTATGCTGATCATCACCTCTTAAATTGTACTGATATCTAGGTGACGGCAAACTTTATCTCCAGAAAGAAACATGTGACCCTCGTGTCCATCACACCGTGGCAAGGTTTCACGATTACACCTTTGACACAGACGTCTTTTGTGGCTCTACCGGATATCCGGCTCCATCCACCTACAAGTGAAGATCCTAAGAAGCTGATAACTACTGTTGTGTCTCAACTCTCAAGCATGGCTTCAATACTGCACAATGCCCCTCAGAACACAAGCACGAATTCAGTATCAGCAGCAATTTGGGAGTTGTATCCAGGCAGTTTGGTCTTTGGTCAAATGTGACGTTCTGCTGTAGCTTGGAGAGAGGTAGTTCTGATGCCGGCGTGCCAAGTTGTAGAGCGTCCAGATATTTTCCTCGTTTCAGTTCATCATTTCGAGATACGATTGGTGTCCACAATTGGTCGTCTTTGATCTTCTGCTCGAAGTTTTCCTCGACATGGTTCCAGCGACAATTCAGAAAATTATTGTTTTCAACAGGCAGTTTGATAATCCAGTAGCTCTGCTCAACTAGCGGACGATCTATGAAACCTCATCGTCAAAGTCTACAGCACGGTTCGTCTCCAGAGGTGTCTGCAACAAGTTTGGAAGAAGCATGAAGTAGCGGAAAACAGCTGACCAGACAGATTTTGAGTTATTTTGAAGCTGAGGAACTATACTCCGCTGAGACGGATAGCGTAGCACTAGGCGACTTAATGGCATTGACCCAAATACTACCAAGATCCGCGCGTGGGGTACTCAAGACCCCTTTGAAATCCCAGCGTTCGTTGTAGTCTTATCAATGTCTGGTCGTTCCGCACTACGGGATTTTGTATGGGCCTTTTGATGTCCACATGTCTACATGTGCACATCCAAGGAACAACTCATGGTGGAGTGGCCAACAGCTATTTCCGGCGCAGCTGCTAAGAACGGACAACATCGCATGGATCTTGCCAGTAACCTCAAACTCAATCTCCGTTCAATCTTTCAAAAACTTAGTCAGCAGTCGAGCGGATCAATCGATGGCCTCTCTCGCTTGAAACTGATGGGTAAGTAATGTTATCTGATCTGTAGTTCGGAAGTAGCGTTTGGCTCATCTGGCCACATATCAAGCGGTGAAGCATATGCCCATCAACTTTGTACGTTTGCCCAGATTTACCCATAATTCGTCACTTCAGAGCACCGAATCCCACACTACTAGTCGGCCCAAAAGACATTGCTCCCAAGTCCCGGCAAGTCGGTCGCGTCTGTTATTGGCGAGCAATTCGTCGTGCAAAGCCTTCCTTTTTAAAGGCTGCTCGGACAGCCTTTTATCGCAATTCCACCCGAGAATTGGTGGTATGTCTTCCAACCGAATACGCCGATTAGCACTTGAAGAGGTAACCCAAGCGACTAGACGCTTTCGTTGAGGTGTATAAAGGGCTGATTTTTCTCCCGGAGCAGCAGGGTTGATTGATTATGTCATACATGGTTCCAGCAGTCCGAAGCAACAGGGGTGACGGAATTCTGTGCGCACTCGCGCACGGGCCAACAATACCAGTATTAAAAAGTGCCTCGGAATCAGATGAATATCTAGTACATAACGTAACTTAACCACTTATTATCCCTATTAGGCTGGCAACCCGATCTTTGCAGCTCAACGCATCTTCCAAGCATGTCGGCGATCCGGTCTCGTATTTCTTCCATTATAATCTTGTCCCATTCCTCCTTCATTTCCTCCTTCATTTCCTCCTTCATTTCCTCCTCCCTTTGTATGCTCCTTCATTATCCTTTTTTGCAAGCGACGCGGTCCGACGGCGAATTTATAGAATGCGAGTTCAACATCGTAAGGTTGCTTCCGGACTGGACTTCTAGACGGAGGGCAAAGTACCTTACGAACGGATTTTGTAATTTTAGACTTCCGTCCAAGGATCGCAGACTTCGGGCCCGTCCTTCTCCTTGCTATACTACGCATGTTAAGCCATTGCTTTTTCTACCTTGGTCCGCGAGACTCCGAAATCGAGCTATTCTTCGAAATTGCCCGGAACGACATTGAGCCTCGGTCAGGGGCTAGCGCATCGAAGAATCGGCTCCTGTGCGTAGTCGTAGCTTCTTTCTCTACCCTGTAAATGTTCAGGGGTTGGCGACCGAAAAGGATTTAATCCCGTTGGTCGTCCCACAATTGCCGGGTGCTTATTTGTTTACGGAGAGCGCGGTTTACACGTTTTGGTGTTACTGGCCCGTGCGCGGGTACCCATAGAATTCTGCCACCCTCTGTTGGGAGCAGTGTTTCTGAGGGGTAAGTTGGTGGGAAAGTTCATATTGGACTTGTCGGAGATAAGGTTTGACTGAAGAGCCCTTTGGTCGTAGGTAAGGCTGGCAGAGAAGTATAAAGTCTCGATTTGGATTCTCCTGGCGCGCGTACAGTCCCTTCGTGGCGTTTTTGGTGCTTGCACATAGTAAGATGTCTTCGTGATGTCGAGTTGCCTGAAAATACATAGAAAAGCAGCATCGAGTGCATTTTGTACCCATTGGCTAGGATGGTTAACATGGCAGAAGATTCTACAGCTGGGGGGTTTGGGGGGGCCGGGGGGTGCGCACAGACAAGGAACTAACAATTATCCGCGCCTGTACGGAGTATATGTGAGAGCCTGAAACATGGTAGATCTCTGCAAAGAATGACAAGCAATATAGGCTTGATTATGTAACCTATACTGCCCCGCATTTTTAAAAATGAGTCAATTTTCCGGAACAGGCTACGACAGCCTAGGGTGGCACTGTATGCTCAAAATGGCCAGCTGGAAGTGTGAGGTGTGAGGTGTGAGGTGTGAGGTGTGAGAGTGTGAGGTGTGAGGTGTGAGGTGTGAGAGTGTGAGGTGTGAGGTGTGAGAGTGTGAGAGTGTGAGAGTGTGAGGCGTGAGAGTGTGAGGTGTGAGAGTGTGAGGTGTGAGGTGTGAGAGTGTGAGGTGTGAGGTGTGAGAGTGTGAGAGTGTGAGAGTGTGAGGCGTGAGAGTGTGAAGGCGTGAGAGTGTGAGGCGTGAAGGCATGAAAGCCTCCATGAGCATGGCATGACTGCTTCTTCTGGGCTTGCACTTCTCCGGTCCTCCACTACACCTAAGCACGAGCGGGTTGACTAGCTCTCTTCCCAGTTCCAGAAGGTCTACTATAGGGCTTCTACTATAAGCTAGAAGACTAGCTTTGCCATAAGCACATCCCATGTGCCATTTTCTTTGGATACACCGCATGGCTAATTGGCGTGTGTAGCGGGGGTCTAACAGTGACAGAAGGCTCTAAACAGTCTTCTTGAAAGCCGCTGAAGTAGCTTCTGTTGTTGGGCGAGGCCGTGGCTAGTGAAACCACCCAAGTACCTCTCAGTTATGGGAAGATTACAGTTGGTTGGGCGTTGTGAAGTTCGTTGCTTCCTGGCAAGCCAGTACCCCAATACCTGCCAGTACCCCAATACCCGCCAGCACATTACGTATCCCCAGTTCAGCGGTCCCCCTCGCAACTGGCATTGTTGCGCACTGCTGCAAAATTATCAACTTGTCCTCAGATCAAGCTCGGTTCCGAGGTGTAAAGAACTGCAAGTCGACCTGATGGTTTGCGGCTGCTCTCGTATATAGCAGCTATCCCATCGTGTACCAGATACCCATCGTGTACCAGATACCAATCGCGTTTTTGCAAGGCCACGAGATAATTACAACCCCTCTCGAGTCCACTTCCCTGCAGAAGTTACAGTGCGAATTCTCATGGTTCAATGCCCGAAAAAGCGGCTAGTCTGGATGTCGGCATCAGTGGATCATATGGAGCCGATGCACTCCTGCCTATCACTTTCTCGAGATCTGGCGAAATTCTGGGAGGCCAGCCCGCCGGCCCTGGCACGGACAACAGGTCCGACCTATTCCATTTCCATCCCATGTACCCTGCTTTCTCGTCTTCACACTATTACCGTCCTGTCCCGTCAGTTCCTGCATCCCGTATAGACCATCAGCACTCCTCATACTACTCCAGACTTTTGCAAAACTATCGTTTTTCCATGCAGACCCAAAGGATGACGGTCACGCCAGAAGGTCGCGCCCCAGTGTTCATCGCCGTTTACTCGGTCATGCTTGCTCTGTCGACAGCTTTCGTGTGGGCTCGTGTGTATACGAGAGCCTTCGTAGTGAAGAACCTGGGAGCTGATGACTACTGTGCCTTCATATCGTGGGTAAGTTTGCCAATGCGCCTTTGAAGAACAATGGGGAGCATAGCTGAGCCCTGGTTACTAGATCCTGTTTGTTTTCTTCTATTCATTCGCTACGGCTGGAGCACACCATGGCACTGGGCAACACCTTAGCAACATCTTGCCTGCAACCGAATTCCCCATTGCCATGAAGGTATGTTTTCTCTCATTAGCTCGATAAACTTCGAGGAGTCTTCATTCTAAACATGTCTAGTGGTGGTGGGCATGTGAACCAGTTTACGTTCTATGCAGTATGGCACTGAAACTTAGCATCGCTTTTATGCTTCTCCGCCTGACCATTGTCAGAACACATCGATGCATCATCTACGCTGTCACGGCGGTTACTCAAGCCTACAGTGTCTTTTATTTTTTCCTTTTCGTTTTCCAATGCCGACCTTCGTCTTACTTCTGGACTCAATATACGGGAGGCGAAGGCTCATGCCTACCCGGCGACGTAGTTGTCAGTGCTACGTACGGATATTCGGCCATATTATGCTTGGGTGACTGGATTTTTGCTATATTGCCAGTATTTATGGTGTGGGATCTCCAGATGAACAGGTCGACCAAGATATCGGTCGCTAGCATTCTAGCTATGGGTGCTATGTATGTTCGGTTTCATCCAGTCCCGATGGACATTGCTAACAATCTTCTCAGCGCATCAACAGCAACCGTCATACGGTTCCCTTACGTCGCCTCCCTCGCCGATACAACCGACTTCCTCTACGCTACTGTCGATTTGGCGATATGGTCCATCGTTGAAACAGGACTGGGGCTAATAGCCTGCTCAGCAGCAACACTCCGGCCCCTCGCCCGCACCCTCTTCGCCAACACAAGTTTTCTTGGCTCCTCAGGTGCACGTTGCGGGACGACCAACCATTGGCCTTCAACTGGTGGTGCCGAAGGATACATTAGATCCGGAGCCGATGATTCATATGGCATGCGATCTGACCTCGGAAAGAAGCGCGGCGTAACGACGACAGTCCAGGCAGGTAGTGACCTGGACCATGATGATGAGGATGATCTGCGAGGCAAAGGAAAGGGTGGAGGTGCTGGGAGCATCTCGGATAGTGAGAAGAAGCTGAAGCTACCAACGTCATGTCGGAGTAGTGGTGAAGAAGAGGCGGGCTGGGATAGTGGGATCCGGAAGACGACGGTCTCGAAACAGGTGGTCTCAGCGCTATGATACGAAAACCAAACTCTTGACTTCTGACAAACCGCAATGACCTCGGAGCGTACGCTTTACAGTTTTGTAGCATTTCAATGGGATAAGGAATGCCTGCAATGCCAAGGAACCAACTCATGAAAAGTCGTGATTATAATGCATTGATTGCCAGAATCCTTTCACTGAAGGATTCAGCCTGGCTGGGTCAAACGATCGCAACTTACGATAATCCATATAGCATGTATGGTCTGTATAGGGCAATGCCTTACTGCAGACTTGCTCAAAGAGTTAATTGAATTCCGTCATTCAATTCCAAGAACAACACTGCAAGGAAGTCCTTGCAAAACATCCAGTGAATGTCTTCATTCTTTTCCCCAAAGGCAGATTAATCTTGCTAGATACGAAGCCGTTCATCCTTCGACGGTACACTATGTGAGAACCGATGTATCTTGGTGCAGACACAATATTGCCAGTGTATCAAGACAGCCACATTGTTCGGTCATGAAAGGGAGTAGCTGATGGGTGTGTTCTTTACCTCGCCTTGTAGTCAGGGTCCAAAAGTCTCCGTTTAACCACCAATCTCCACTAAGCTACTGTAAAATCACTTAGCGATATGGCTTAGATTTATACTACAACTATTGAAACCACGCTAGCAAAGTGTTATTTTGAAGAAAACTACTTGGATTTTTCGCTAACGAGTTCAACGCCAACATGAAAGTAAGCGAGAAATCTAGTATAACCGTCATACAAATCCCGTTGGAATACCAGTCCAGGTATGTGTAGAAGTGCGTTGATACGTGACTAAGTTGGAGGGGGTGGCTTTGGCGCGTAGGATAGCAGCAAAATCTGCCAGGCATTTCGAATTTTTGCCTCCCAGAATGAATCCATCACTTCCCAGAGTACTCGGTCAAGGCAGGGCGTGGCCTACCACATCTGCCCCTGACACTCGCTTTACGCAACCAGTTGACGCCAGAGCTTTGATGGATGCTTCCACCGCCTTTCTGATTGCGTACGACTGTTCAGATAAAAAACGAGTTCTTCAACCTTTCAAATTGAGCGACGGCCCGTCTTTCTTAGCAACGCAACCACTATATACAGCCGGTGCTCTGAGACCTGACGGTTCTGCATCCATTCATCAAATCCTCGCAGCGCATTTTGACGATCAAGATGCGGTTGCGTTACATGTATACATTCGGCCTCTGTGGGTCGAATAAAACACAACTTGCAGTTGCGCACAAGAACCTCATAGATCTTACGAATGCAAAGGATCTTCCATCCATGGCGTTGTTACATTGTCCACGCGGCCTGGACCAAAGAAAACTGAACCTGAATTGTTAGAAGAGCTGTCAGTTCCCCTTAACAAAGCCGAGGATAGACCAGTGATGATTTGGGACTACGCTAGGTATCGGTTGCAGGACCGAGAGGTGATAGAAGGGAACTAGCTGTTGGGTGACGATTGGCACAGGTACGACGAAGTGCGTTGTGACAATATCTCGTATTACCATTAGGGTCAGAAAGTCAGAGCGCAGTGTATCTATCTGTATGCAGCTTCCGCCAAGCGGGGTAGACGTTCGATATGGCAGCCACTCGCCTCACTCCACCAGCCAGCCAGCCAAACCGCATGGCATAAAAAGTGTGATGTTGGGAAAATGGGAAAATTGCGTGAAGCACTAGCGGAGAGATGTGTAAGAAGATAACTATTCAAAACCCTTACCAACAACCATAGCTTTAAGCTCGAGCTATGCCCGCTAAGGACATCAAGTTTCAACCCACAGTCTTCCTAGAATACGCGATACACGGTTTAACAACAACGTCTGGCAGTATAACAATTACAAGTATTTACATATAAGAAGGACATTAAGCTTTATCTAATATATTGCCAGTGCTTGAAACAATCACATACGTGACTACATGATTTAATTAGACATATAGGAAGTGGTTGAGTGTCAGAAGTTTTTGGTGTTTTGGGGGACATACGAGAAAGCCAACAGGTACATCCAATAGGGAGTGGCTGAGTGTTAGAAGTTGTTGGTGTTAGAAGTTGTTGGTGTTAGAAGTTGTTGGTGTTTTTGGGAACATACGAGAAAGCCAATAGGTATATCCAGCAGTCACAGCGGATAAGCATGTGAGAGGCCAAACCTCATAGTTCAAAAGGCTATGGGTTCTGAAGTTTAATCAAGAAGTGCATAGGGGACCAGCCTACTGCAAGTTCCCTCCCTAATTTACTATATTCTGGAATGTACCAAATATTGTAGAAAGTAGTCTTCTGACAAATACGAAGGAACAGTATAGAATAGAAAGTCCTGGAAGAAGCCACTCTGACCTTCTTGGCCTATTCGTCAGTGCTTAGCGAGCCCCTTAGCCCGAACATCCACATGCGTTCCAACCCTCACAAGCACATCCTTTGGGATTCAACACTGCTGTATAGCTAAAACAAAACTCGATTTATGGCTGTGATATCTTGAGAAACCTAGCTGGTAAAGCAGGAGACTAGAGTGTTGCATATGTAAAGAAAGTATAAGGATCGCAGTACTTCATCATTGTCTCCTTTATTATTGCTACATCTTTTCCATCCTCATCGACGCTTCTCACATTGAGCACTTATCAGACTCCTTCACAACCATCCACTGATACTTAATTACAAAACAACACCCCTGTAAAACATTCCGACTGAAGCTGACCTTCGTTTCGAGTCCGTCCACTAGAACAGAATATGCCTGAGGCTCGACATTTAGTGGAATGAGCGCGCGGAGAATTGTTTGACATGTTCCGCAATCTACGAAAACTATGTTTGATGCTTCCTCTCCTTGCTCAGCAGGAACATAGTGCACCGACTTTGATTTAGCCGAAAATGCTGAAGCGTACAGCATTTGTAGCAGATTGGCGTTGTGTCGACGTAGAATGCCTTAGAGGGCATGTTTGTCAGGGAAATACAGAGCAAGGCCGTAAATGAGTAGTAGTCACGACGTCAATAGAGTTGCAAAGCAAGCTCTCGAGATGTTTACAGAATCGTTGCGAGAGAGGTGCCAAGGGAGTACAGAGCAAGGTATTATATTGAGAGTCAAAATATCTACAAAGAGGCTAGAGTTGCAAAGCAAACTCTGAATAACGTACCTAATCAGTACGTGAGCCATATCAGTACGCGGGTCACCAAGACCCAAACCACCAACTTTGAATTAACACTACTTAACAACTACTTATCCAAATAACTTAATCCAAAGATTTAATCATACATTAGCGCTCCTGACAA
>MU254060.1:0-33215 GCA_019669825.1 Calycina marina
ACTGACCTAGGTCAACCTGAAAGTGGACTGCTTATATAAGCAGACCGTCCGTCCAGGCCCTGGACTAGACCTGGGTGGACTATTAGGAACACTGCCTGCAAGTTCCCTATGATCGAGTTCCATAAAATTCTGCACTCACCCTATCGGTCGACCCAACTTCACCTTGTTCAATACAGATCTGACTGAAAGAGGGCTATTATAAATAGGGCACATTTCTTTACTAATCTCTTAGCAATAATATTACTATCAATACAGATCAGACAAACGCAGCAGCACCCAAGGCAGAATCACCTAACACAGCAAACGACAATATCAAGAGCAACAGCCACGGCTGTCGAGTCATTCCAAATCTTCCCAAACTCCTTTATGGACCTCGATTTCGAAATATAAGTGAGCTGAATGTAAAATGCGCATCCATGGCGAACATCATGAACCCTGCTGGTAAATTGCTCATCTTCTGTGAAGTGAATTGCAAGGATTTAGAGATCCGCAACATTTCTACGAATGGGACACTCATCAATGCGTGCCGCTATGCAAAGATTACAATCCTTTTTCTCTGAGAGATTGAGATGCCAATGGGTATTCATGGAGTCCTTGCTATCATGCTGCTACTGTGCTGCTCATTCAGACTTTTGCGGACCGACTGTCTGGTGACTACGACACAGGAAACGGTGGTGCAATGCAAAAGTCTTTGGTTCAAACCTCTTAAACTGTACAAGGAGAGAATGCTATTACAGCCAGCCTTAACTCTTCTTTCATGAGAGTTCCTTGCAACAAAGCCTGGTACTCTCATAAGTTCTACTCTACATCTTCAGCCTGCTCTTATCCTGCTTTTCATTCAAATTCACTGGCTTGCCTCATCTAGCCAACTCAGCTCTCTTGGATAGTCACTTTCGGCATATCGTCTGGTTAATTGAGTAGTGAAGATGAGGCCTTCCTCGATGTATAGGAAATTGGAGTAAAGCTTAGTCATTTTCTTGCGAATTCCTTGTGTTACGGAAATTCCTCAAACCACCTCTCCTCCGCGCCAAGAAAACGCTCAAGCAACCTATGTTCTACTCTTCCACCGAAGGCCAAGCGAGTGCAGGTAATCACCAAATGCAAAAGTCCAGTCAGTCAAGATCGATAAACTGCTCAGCATAGGGGCTTTCTACGCATATTACAAGTTTGATCGTCAAGCAGAAACTTGGTTGTTCTGTCCTTGGTATTACTGGTAACTATAAGATTAACTTCGATACAATAGAAACAAGGGTAATTTTGATTCAACAATACTCTGATATCCTTAGCTACTTTTCCTTGGAAGTGCAGGCTGCGAATCACGGGAGGTTAACATTGTAAGATATGAGATTAAGCTGTGAGCTTTTACTTAGCTCGATAACTGGCGATGACAATTCTTGACGTGTCGTCTCTACGGTACTTGGTTCCATAGGTCTCTAGCTCTGCGACACCTGAACATATATTCAATCTCTTCATCTCCAAGACTGAGCTAGGACACTTACCCCACAGTGAATAATTCACGTCAAGCCCAAGATGGTTATGTGGCTTAAATTGCCAATATCCGAGTCTGAGTAAATAGGTGACTGAGGATTAGAACTAAGACCAGATCGCGCGGAACGCTATGACTATAATGTCTTTGTTCTAATTCTCACAGTGATCTCGCAGCACCAGCATCTCAGGAAAGCCATAGCCACAGCCCGCCAGAAATATTCTATAAACCTCCAACCATCCACCTTCAAAGTCTAGTAGATATTAACACTCGACCCTTTCCATCGTCAGCATGGCTGATGACTTCGTTCATGTCAAGCACCTCGAGTCCGACGACTCCGACTTCTGCATCGCATCTCTCGCCCCTGAAACAGCTCCACCTGGTACTCCGAAGACGAAGGTTGATACTTCGAGACACATTCAGTACTCATTGAATGCCATTCAAGACAAAACAGCAGTCCATGCACGAACACGATACACTTTTCGATAATGTTTGCGCTACTGTGGGCCTTGGAGTCATCTTCTTTGTTTTCTTTTATAGACATAGGTTGCTTCGCGAAATATACACACCATCTCCGTTCCTACCCTGCATGGGGTAAATACGACATAATGCTTTCAGAAACCATCAAAAATGTGGCTAAGTATCTCGCCTTACTTCCAGACACTGTTACAACATTGGCTTAAAAAAACACTTTGCTTCAAGAAATGTCTCAAGACATGGTTACACTTTGGCAGTTCCTAGGTTACTTAGTGTCTGCTGATAGAGAATGGATGTAAACATTTGCCTTTATGTATATGTCTTGATCTTCGCGGTTACGATATATGGGGCTAGTTCTGTAACGTTGAAGTCTCGCTTAGAAAAGGGGCTGAAAACTGGGACCTGTCTCCAATCACCGTTGTGAGAGCTTCCTATGGACTATTCTGTTGATCAAAATTAGTGGAGCTATGCAAGTAAGTATAAAGAGAGATATTACGTCTATTCAAATATCTACCTGCTGTAAAGATAATTACCGCTATACCCCAATTCCTACGATACTCCCACATCTTACCAAGACACCCAAAACCAAAACCAATTATTTCTCATTTTCAGTCACCACAGCATCCTCTACAGCGTGCTCCCTCCGCTTCCTCTCTTCTGCAATTTCCTCCCTACACCTCCTATCCTCTCTCCAGCCCATCCCCCACTTCAATTCAATCCACAACAACGGCGTTGCGAGGACACAAATTCCGCTAATCAGCGTAAAGCACCAGCCCGTGCCCATACTCTGCAGCATAGAATTGATGATACCCGTCCCCGCGGCTCCAATGAAGCATCTGACCAGATTATTCGCCGCCGTCGCCGTGCTCGGGGATTGCGGGTAAAGATCCACCACTAAAGTCGATAAAATGTTGAAGGCGCCGTTGAGGAAGAGGCCGATGAAGAAGGTCAGGATCAAGGGCCAGGCGAGATTGGCATGTTGATGCAGCACCCAGCCGTAGCAGAGGACGCAAGCGATGCCCAAGGCAATGAAAGGCCATATTATTTCGAGACGTGCGCGCTCGATGGGGAAATGCCGCAGATCGTCGCCGTGCTTGCGGTCGATTGTGAAATTGATCTGGCGCGCGACGCGCTTGTAGTTATAGTCTAGAATGCGGCCGTTGACGTAGGACGAGACGGCGCAGCCGCAGCCATAGGGCAGGAAACAGAGCCCGATTTGCAGGTCGTTGAATTGGTATATCTCTTGGAAGAGTTGGGGCAGTGAGGAAATGACGTCGTAGAAGGCTGTGTAAATTAGACTGTTGAATGCGAGGACAACGAGCATGTCTTTCTCCATTACAATACGTAATGTCTTCAACGGGTTCGGGAAGCGCAGTTTGCGGTGTCTGGCGAGTTCTGCTTGAGCTAGTTGTCGACCTTCGGCTGTGACTGTGCGCGAGAGACCGTTCTCCGAACGTGCTTCACGATGGATTTTCCACCATTCGAGGATCGTAAGATTCCATCCTTGAGGAGGGACGGAGCCGTTGCCGACGACATTCCGTCCCGTTTCTGGGACCGTGAGGGTATAGGGGATGAGGAAGAGAGCAGAGATGATGACAAGGAACCAAAATATCGAGCGCCAACCTAGGAATTGAGATAGGATGCCTCCTATTACTGGTCCTACTGCCGGACCCATCATTGTCCCTGCTCCAACGATGCCCATGTATTTCCCACGCTCCGAGCTGGTCGATATATCTGCTACGACTCCGTAGCCTAGAGCGATAGCTCCCGAGCTTCCCATGCTCTGCACACATCGTAGGACGAATAGTACTGCATAGCTGTCTTGCAGAGCCAGTCCGATATTGGCGCCGAGGTACACGATAAATGCCAGTATATATGCCGGCCGTCTCCCTGCCATATCCGCCAGGTCTCCGAATATCGTAGGTGATAACCCTTGGAACAGCATGTATGCTGTGAGTGTCAAATTGATACTCGTCGTCGAAACTCCCAGGTCTTGTCTTATCGGGATCAGCGCCGGAAAATATATGCTCGATGAAGTGGGCGAGACGAAAGAGGCCGCTGTAACTAGCACTATTATATATATCTTCTGTTTGGGAGTGAATACTGAATATGCTGGTCCTGTATAAACTGGTGTAAGTTCCTCTAGATCTTCTCCCTCTTCTGTTCTCCTGTCCACTGGCAATTGCGTTCTCTGTATGCCTTCATCCTGATCCGCTGCTGCTCGTATCGATTGTACATGCGAATGTGTTGTTGAAGGTGTTATTGAGGCCGAACCATCACTGTCACTTGCTTGCGATCCTGTTAATGAGTCGCCGACATTTTCCACTTCTCTCGACTCAAGAGTTCCTACCATTGCCACTTGCCCTGTTCACTGACGGGAAGATAGACGATGACGATTGAAGACAGTATGAAATAATGTATAGGAAAAGAATAGAAGAAAGCAAACCTACCGCCACACATGAATAGACACCTAGTTAGACTCAAATCTGCTATCAGATGTCTCCGATGATCGCGGAATCCATAAATTGCACCGGAGGTCCAATCCCAATCCACTTTCGCAGTCGATGTCAAATCTGCATCGGATTGCCGCAACTTCCGGAGGAGATCCGACGACCAAATAGAGTTGAGGCTGAGAAAGCTTCAAGCGTCTATGCTAGCGGCATATGTATTTGAGCCTCATTGTATAGTGTACAGTGCCCTAGAAGAAATACTTTTCCATGACAAGTATAAAGGTCTATGAGAAGGTTGAAAGAGAATATCGAGGATTGGACGGGAATCTGGGTGATGTCTATCACGTGCCCAATCTCAACAACAGCTGCTGCGAAATTGTGCCAGATCGTCACTCAGTGTATCATAGCTTCTAACCACGCAACCTTTCATTCATTACTGGCAGAGCCCACAGAATACTGAACCTGCAATATAGCTATATCTATGGCCGACCTTACTCCTTTGATTCACGAGTTGTTCAAGAAGCATGATGCTCCCATACGCTCATCACTAAGCGTCCAGCGAATAGACAGCTTCATAAAGGAAGCCACTACAATAGTAAAGCTCCCTTCTGCCGTGCATCTTCATCTGCTTACCAGACTTAGAACTCGCAAATCAAGAACTTAAGCGCATACCTGAAATCCATCCGCGAAGCATACCTAGACAAAAGCACCCGACCGCTACGAAGGTTAAAGGACAACACACGAAAACACCTCTCCGATCGCGACCGCGAAGAAATCGATGCCACCTCCAAGCAATCCCTGCGTGAGCTCAATGCGGGCGTCAGTCAGTTGGCCGCCGCTGAGAAGATGCGCGATGAGGCAGGGAATGCCATCATGCTCAAGAAATACCGTCGTCTCCATATCGGGGGTATGATAGGTAACTGGGCTGCCGGTGAAAAAGGCAGCTTCAAATCCTTCGAACAAGAACAGGAAGAGCAAAAGTCTGGAACCATGCGGACGCATCGCGGACAAGTTATATTATATCTACGAGAAAGACTAGCGGAATGTGCTCAGTTACAGGCGGCGATGATGCAGAAGCGCTTGGATCGCGCGATACAGAAACAGCGCCTGGAGGCATTAAAGCATCGGGCAGTGCCTATGCTTGATTTCGCAGGCGTGAACGAATCGCAGAGCCCGAAGAAACGGGCGAAGTTTGTGGAGGAGACGGAGAGGGTGGAGCATGAGTATCAGAATGAACCTAGTGCGGAACAGTTGCAGATGTTTGAGCAGGATAACCAGGAGATGCTCAAACTCTACGAAAGCAACTTGGATCAGGTTAAGTAAGCCTCCCTCTTCCCGTACGGCGGTAAAGATGCTAATGATGGTGCAGGACGGTGCAGAACTCTATGGCGGAAATTTCGGAGCTGCAGAATCAATTGCTCCAGAATCTAGACCAGCAGCATGAGCAGGTTGAACAGCTAATTGCGGATTCGGAGCATACAACCGAGAATGTGGATGGAGGGAATAGGCAGCTGAAGAAAGCGAGTGAGAGGAGTAGTGTTGCAAAGTATCTCTTCTACACGTCGTGTGGGTTGAGTGCTTTCTTGGTTGCGTGGGATTTGATCGTATAATGCGTTATATATATATACAGACAGCAGGTCCCCGTTTAGCCAAATGATACCCAATTCAGAATCGACCTGCATGCTAATATTTTCCAGCAAGATCTGGATAATGGAATAGCTAGCAGAATCGTCTGTTGATATTGTCTGATATTGTGTGATACGTTCTGATATCTCCCCATCAAGACCCTAGCACATTTTCCTCATCACATGCGAGACCGTCTAAGCAACATATAGCCGGGCAATCCAGGAACCCAGAAAGGCAATCCAAAGCATGTGTAACTCGAATACGGCTATCTGTTTCCCGTCCAAGCATTGCCTCGGTGTTTAGCATTAAGTATAAAGTACTAGACTATCATTTTCACTCACGCAATCTCGGTATCCTATTTTAAACTGGTTAATTGTTTCCAAATCTCTGAGACTTTAGAAGATTGGGAAGCCACGCACAACCATTGGCCATCTTGTCCATTCCACGGACGTTCCCCTCCACACCCCACCAACCAACCGTCATCCTCGAGTTCACCTCTCCCTCCCATAAAACACCTACCTACAAACCCTCTCTCACGCATTGTTCCAGTTGCTCTGAACGACCATTTTTACCATGGATTCTCTTGCGGCACCGACTGCGTCGGCGACGGAGACAAGCTTCCCAGAATATGCAGTACCACAAGCACCAGAAGATCCGCTCTTTGGCCTGATGGCGGCGTTTCGCGCGGATGGGGATGAGAAGAAGGTTGATTTGGGAATTGGGGCGTATCGGGATAATGATGCGAAGCCGTGGGTTTTGCCAGTTGTGAAGAAGGTATATTTACCCACAACTCTGGAGGTCATTGATATGAGCCCGTATTTCGAAACTTTGGCCTCTGCAGCACACATGGGATACTCTGAACTCAAGCAAATACTAACCTCATCTACTAGGCAGATATACTCCTTCGCGATGATCCCTCTCTTAATCACGAATACCTCCCAATCGCCGGTCTCACAGACTTCACTTCAGCCGCAGCCAAACTCATTCTAGGAGCCGAATCCCCAGCTCTCTCAGAAAAGCGCGTGCATTCTATGCAAACAATCTCAGGCACTGGTGCTGTCCATATTGGAGCTCTCTTCCTCAGGAAATTCTACGCCGGTGCCCCAACCGTCTACTTCAGCAATCCAACATGGGCCAACCACAACCAGATCTTCTCCAACGTTCATCTCCCCACATCAACATACCCATACTTTTCGAAATCGACAAAAGGTCTCGATTTTGCTGGCATGAAGAATGCTATCTCTTCTGCTCCAGATCACAGCATTATCCTTCTGCATGCATGCGCGCATAACCCAACTGGTGTTGATCCCACGAGAGACCAATGGAAAGAACTCGCTATGCTACTGAAGCAGAAAAGGCATTTCCCCTTCTTCGACTGCGCATACCAGGGTTTCGCCTCGGGAGATCTAGCGAAAGACGCCTGGGCTGTCCGGTATTTCGTAGAACAGGGCTTCGAGCTCTGCATTGCGCAGTCCTTCGCAAAGAACTTCGGTCTTTACGGTGAACGTGCTGGATGCTTCCACTTCGTCACATCACCCTCTTCCTCCGCCACCTCCACAACCTCCCGAATTGCATCACAGCTCGCCATTCTCCAACGCTCGGAAATCTCAAATCCGCCCGCCTACGGCGCACGCATCGCCTCTCTCATCCTCAACGACACCAAACTGTTCGCAGAATGGGAGGAGAATCTACGCACAATGTCGGGCCGCATCATTAACATGCGAAAGGCGTTACGAAGCAAGCTAGAAGAGCTAGGAACGCCCGGAACATGGAATCACATCACGGATCAAATTGGAATGTTCTCATTCACAGGGCTGAGCGAGAAGCAGGTCGCAGAGCTCAGGGAGAGTAGTCATGTGTATATGACGAAGAATGGACGCATCAGTATGGCCGGTCTCAATACGCATAACGTCGAATATTTTGCGAAAGCCGTGGATAGGGTTGTGAGGGAGACGCAGAGGTTGTAGCTAAGGCTATGATTTCGGGTGGAGGAGCAGCTTCATGACCACTATCTCAAGATGGTTGGGACAAGGGAATGGGTTGAAAGAATAACTTTCTTAGGCATGGGATGCAAGGTATGGTAGACAAAAGAGTCCGCTACACTGCGTCTAGGAATCAATATGATGAATTCGATATGAAGGGCAGTTATGCCATTAGCCAATGTATGTGTGACGACATGGGTGCTATTGTGCCTCGAACCAACTCATGTTTTATTAGCTAATGAGTTCTTGGAAGTGCTCGATTCAGCAAAACTCGCTCCAGCTATCCTATCATGCAAGGCGGCAGAATCAAGTACTTCCCCCACTGGAACACTTAAGGCCGTCCAGCCAATCAGCACTTCAGGCTATTACATGTCCATATAGACTTCAATCGAGCGGGAACAGTATTAGGCATCCAAATCTATTTTGCAAGCACGAGAATTTGGATAATTTGTTATGCGAATTTTCGTCCGCAGTTCTCATGCTTTCTGATTTCCGCCGTTTGGGTGTTTTTTTTTGGTTTAGGAGTTCAGGAGGAGGATAGCGTGATATTTTTATGTAATCAGTTTCTATTCCCTTTCGGGGTGAGGGCAAGGCGAGGAGAGTAGGATGGTGTTTTTGGGGGGTTTGATCTCGGGAGCAGGTCATCGGATTGGTTCGAGAGAAAGGGAGTTTAGATAGGCGAGTGAAATTTCTGCGTTCAATTCGATGCAGAGGTGGGGACTGGAGTACGGGATCGATGTTGGAGCTGAGCTAGTATTTGTGGTTGGAAAGCCTGGATTTCAAGGTTGTCTGCATATAGTCGGCACGGCATGGCTTGCGATTCTTTCCTAGATGTTGACTCTTTCAAGCCTGCGCGACGTGAGGCCTTCGTATCATGGCAGGGAAGCGCTGGAGTGGTGTGGAAAGCGATGTTGGCTTGGAGTCAGAGTCGATGGTCAGCATCGATAAATGACGTCTCAGTCATCTCAGACTCATTCAACCAGACTTTCTGACTCCGCCATGAGTCCCTGCACCATCTGCCTCATTACATCGTAGCTAGTACGTGACTTGAATCTATTTGGATTCAGACATCAGGATCGGCGCCGCGCAAGCGCAAAATTCTAAGGATAACTTGCTCAAGTTGGATCTTGTCCACGGTTTATCTTACGCTTTCGCGTTTGCGGCGTTGAAATAGCACTTATCTGCATGTACGGTGGATTATTCTTGGTTGTCGATTTTTATCTGCAGTCGTTTTACTGCGTGGTTTTATGCTGGTCGTTGTCTAGCCTAGGGGTTTCTAGCCACGTTTACTATGGATCATGAGAGTATGTTCAAGGATGCTTCCGTGAGAAGATCTGTTTACGTCAGGAGCTGTATATACCCTTTCATTCACATAGAGTCGCTCCTCATCTCACTATTGCGTCGTCTAATATGGTAGCCGCTTGAATCGTTGTCCGGACAATTAGCTGCTTTATTTTCACCTAGAGACCAGTTTTGACTGCCTACGCGACGCTATACTCGTAGCTCCGCGGCGTCGTCTAGATATTGACCTCGTCCAGAGATCAGCGATCAGACGATGTTTGTCGTTAGTTGTCGATAGGTCATGGAAGTACCAAACATAGAGATGTCAGCTGCAGTCGTTCCAAGTCCCAGGACTTGTTGAGGGAGTTGGAGAGAAACAATCTATTCTAGAGCTCATCTTCGGCGTTGGGAGGAGGTATGCGAGCAGCTGCTGTGTATACTCCTCTCACGGCCAGAGTCGAAGGAGACAGCTTCTGCTGGTAGGTTCGAATCCTGCGGCTGCCAACTCATCATGCTCAAAGTAACAGCGTGGCCAGTAGAACAATCAGTAGCGATGGCATCATCGAAGGCGACTGCGACTCAACCTCGGATTGTCCTTAGGGCCTGACAGTTCACGCGCGGCTCCAGTAATAGTGGCAGATGGTATCGTGCTGAGGAGCAATTCCGGGCGGTGGTTGTATTAGAGGAAGCTGGCTACAGTGAAGCGCGTGGCCAGCGGAGTGCAACATGGCTTTATTGTGGCCGTAGCCCGCCAGGTATCTAGAGATCGCAGACACAGAAGGACAGTTGGTCGCTGAGTCAGAGCCTTATACTACATTCACAAATAGAGCACTTCTTCCAACGGATATTTACATATGCGTACATAGAAGACAATTCGCTCAGTGGATGAGGTTGTTGGTCACACAAGTGTGCTTAGGTGAGCTGCGTCTCCTGAGATAGATGCAGCTCGAAAACTGGTGCCAAATCTCAATCATCTCGGCATAGCTATCCAAACGGATGACTTCAGCCGTGTATGAAAAAATCAATCAATGTGTACCTTTCACGGACATTGACGTTGAAAGACTAGACGTTGAGATAAATATTCACGAATCATTGGCTAGATCATATATCGTCCCACTATCCGAAAACCCTTTCGAGCTTCCCTAATCTTCTGGTCCTCGAGCGTCGAGACATTTTCTTCTGCGCACTTCATACACTCATCACATCTAAAAATAATAACACATCTCACTCCACGTAATATACAGTAGTATTGCATATATTCCAAGATGGCGAGAGGACTCCAGAAGGTCGGTATCTCACGTGATGATTCTGTGTCGAGGGACGTGATACTGACTTCACGGACAGATCGAAGCCCAGCAGAAGAAAGCCGCGGCGGCGAAGAAAGGAGGAAACTCTATACTGAAGAGCGACAAGGGGATGAAGTACACATGTGTACGCCAATCTGTCCTCTTCATCACCTTATCGTCATGATCTAACATGTCACAGTCAGAGTGCAGGATAGGATGCGATAACAAGAACAACATGAAGTCTCATTGGGAGGTTTGTGACTAACTAATATACTCCGCTATGTAATCTTTCACTTGCTGACTTGGTTTGTAGGCGAAGCACCCAAAGCAACCTGTCCCTAGCGATGACTTCGCGTCCATGATTAAGGAAGCGAAGTGAAGATCCGAATGAAAGATGAGCGATGCAGGTTTGTTTTGAGCGGGCGTTGCGATTAGAACAATGATAAGGGATTTGGACACTGTATTCACGATCTCGCACACTCCCACCAGCTACCATTTGCAGGTCGAAGCCTAGCCCCCACCCTTTGATAGAAATTATTGGGCTATCAGACTAGACAGTATCAAAATGGCACATGGCATAAGGGCCTCCGTTGCACTATACAGCCGCATGAGTATTCACAGAGCTTAGGCATGGTGCTAATCTAATCGTGTGCTCTGCTTGTTTGAAGACGGAAAAGGATTGTGGCACGGCACTCGACTGGCAGAATAAAAATGTACCAGATGAGCCAGCATACAGCCATCAAATCAGGAAGCTTCTTCCAAAGTAACAGAATCTAATGTGATAACATTGATTCCTCTCTGCTTATGCCAAGTCATGTTGGTATCGACATCACATGTACTCTTCGTTAGACAAGATAAGAAATACCTCTTCTTGCTCAGGTCCAGAAAAAAGCCGAGTTTTTGCATAGTTTTGTTGTGAAGGACACAGGCAACTTGCATCTTATGATCTTTATGACGATCTGACCACACCGGTATTCCTCTCCACAGGTCTCAGCTGCTCTACTTAATTGTACTATCGTACTGTAATCACTATTGAGATAGGATTACCATCCAGTTCAGCAGTTGTTATTATGTGCACTCCTTCCCCTTTCCAAGACACTCCCCCATCCATTTCCGCTTTCAGCTTCAGATTCTGTGTGTGTCGCAGTGCTTTTTTGTAGATCCTGCGGTATCTGACGAACAGAGTGACTGAGAAAATCAGAATTAGCAAGGTCAGAGGAACAGCAATCCCGGCGCTTAGATATGTCCTCATCGCGGAACGAGTGGGAGGTGTTAATGGCAGTGCGGCGGTAGTCAAAAACGTTGAAAATGACTGCGTTTTCTTTGGAAGAGGCAACTCTTGTGTGGAAAAGCTTCCAGATGCTGTAGCTATCCATCTCGCCGGATCTATTGACCTGAAGATAGTTACAGCATCGCTGAGGGCCGAGAGAGGTCATGGGGTCATCATTCACTATTAGTGAGGTGATATCCTTGAAAAGTCTGCTGTTAGCATGACATACTAAAGCAGGATCTAGGCCTTTTGATCCGCTGGTTGCAAATCAAAAGAAAACATATTCCCACCCATTGCCATCACGCATCATGCAAACTTCAATATCGCACTTCCATTATGCCAGTCCGTCGAATGCAGGGCTCCCTCGACGCAGAAATGCAAATGTCTGCTAACATTAGAGCGAATCCAAATGTTTCAAATGATGTAAAGACGCGTACAGGTTACGTTTTAGAAAGCGTACAGGTCTGAATTGTCCGGAATATTACAACCTGGAACGTTCAGCCATACGACGAACATACCAAGAGAGGACAGGTTATTAGGAGAAGAATAGTCATCTGCCACTTAATATGTGACGGTCTGGTAGGAACTCTCATACCAAACACTCGGTATCATCCAGCTTGAAGTAAAGAAATACTCGGACATGGTTCCGCAGACACGAAGAAGATAATTTTACCCATACTCACGACAAACAGAAGTTGCGTAAATTAACAAGAACTTTTGCCATGTTCGCCACAATTGTGTAGCATGACCGGCAAACATGAAAGTTGTATCTGCAGTTCATTTGACCGACCTACAGTCGAAAATACTTGATGTGATGATAGACGAGAATTCGAGTTCGGTACGAAGCGCGACGAAACATAACCACTAGTTCTGGACCTTTATAGAGCCCAGACTCACATGATACCAGTCTTGCTGGAGGTATGTCGTAACTGCATGAAGGAAGATGAGCCAGAGCAACTTATAAGAGTCTGAAAACAACATCTAGCAGGAGTTTGACGGGGTTTTAATTGGCCATGATGTCTCTCGTGGCAAGGGTGTCGAAAGTTACAGTGCTGTACAATATCCGTCCCTCTAGGCCCTTGACTGTATTTGTTTCGCAAGTTAGAGGCGGTATTGAGCCTCCGCCAGCCACTTTGTGTGAATTTACCTTCTCTCTCTCTCTCTGAGAGAAGCAGGGTTACAAGAGCATATAGCTGTCTAGATGCTAAAATGTTCGTTTCTGAAGCCTCCCCTCGATGGTTATATGTGGTATTGACATCAAGCCATTTCCACTGATTTCCCCACAGCTCTATTGTTTACAGGCTTCCGCATAATCGGATCGACTTCACAGCTAGGAATCCCGTCTAGTTCATTCTGCGCTTCCTTCCGAGAAGTCCCGTGCTCTTCCATTTCAGTTTTGAGTTCTGGCCCTTGTACCATCCCCACAAGCCTTGTTGCATCTTTGTATCTCTTCCCATATTTCAGAGCGAGCAGTGCGGGGTATGCCAGGACGATGAAAGCTAGGGACCTAGCGCTAGCGATAACGATGGCAATTTTCGTGCTGCTGGGGAGGGTCTTGATGTGCTGGGTGGGGTGGTGTGGTGGCGGTCGCGTTTCCAGCCACCAAAGAATCGAATTGCCATTTTTCTGACACTTCATGACCATGAGAGCAGAGGTAGGTGTGGCTTGATCCGTGTCCGTTGCTTCAGGAATCTTGTTTGACTATTGTAATGGAAAAATGGACTGAATGTATAGCATGCACCTGCAAAGAAAAGTATGTCATGGTCATCAGCGTGATGGTAGTAGGTCGATGGGCATATGAAGTAGGAGCCAATGTTTCCGATGGTGTTCTGCATTTCGGAAGACATAGAAAGTGTTGCAAGTGTTGAAAAGCCAGCTGTGAGAGCACACAAGCCCGTCAGTCCTGGGCCGCTAAAACATATGCTAATCGTGCTAGATCCCTAGTGCGAAATTGGCGTTTATGCTTAAAGGATAGGACTTACGAAAGAAGGACTCCGTATCAAGAACCTGGTAAGAATTGCTAGTGCCAAGGACAGTGTTATGTTCGGCAGTAGGCCATATCACGGAAAGAACTCCGTACTGCCAGTTAGGAATGGGGAGATCATCTACAAGCCAATAAGAGACAGATGTATAGCTGTCAAATGACTATTCGTTAGGTACAGATCAAGCCGATTCATGTAATCCTGCTGGCAGCCACAGAGTTTGGGAGCTCGAAAAAGGAGAAGAAACATATCAACTGAGCGTAATGTATATGCTATTAAGAACAGTGCAGGAGATTCCGACAACACGTCTGTATCATGACAGGTAACACTATAAGCAGACATCAATTTCGAGATCATCCTTCCATTAGTGCTAACCTATTGGTCAAAACCTCGCTTCGCATGTAGTGCATATAATTTTAATAGCGCCAACCGAATTCGGCTCTGGAATCAAGCTCATGTATGTGTGACCAGCCTTGCTGGGTTGGTACTGTTGATATGTGATGAAGGGACTTAGGCCTTTTGAAATGCTTGAATTCCTTCCAGAACGTTGCACGACTATGCAAATGGGCATAATTCTCATCCTCGCTGCCTGTCAATAAGCACTGGCTTGCACCATCCGTCCAAACTCCAAGGTATGAATCCGGAATTCATATACCTATCCACCGAAAGATTTTCATATAATCAAGTTTCCCCGATAAGATTCGGTATGGCCGGGCCAATGCCTCTCAGCAGCACAATATGATTACCACTGACCAGAGCATCACCAACCTTCTCACTGAACTCCAGCAGCCGTCCGCCTTCCACATGGAATACCCTCAACCGTTCCCTTTCATCATCACCCCGATTGTTCACATTCTCAACTTGCAGACTCTTCGCCGCAGCATCCAACACTCTTCCTATCACCCAATCCCTACTATACCAAAACGCACCTGTTGGAAACTTGCTTGTGGTCGTCGCTGCCTCAGCCTCCACAGTCAAATACACCCTCTTTTCAGGCACTACCTTCTCATCCCCTTTTGCGCTCTTCTTCAGCGCATTGACAGCCACCACCCGCGCGGCCGCTGATGTAGGCTTCGGCTTCGGCAAGACTCGTTCACCAGACTTCGCGATCTCGACTTTCTTCGCTGCACCCCAGGCCTTCAGCTTCCCGAACGCCGTCCGCGCTTTGTCTGCTCTATTATCTAATCGACCAACTCGCGCGCCGATTGGTATCAGATTCTTGCAATCATGGTCTTCCACCAGCCGATGCTTGAGACAGTAATCGCGATTACAGGCCCCACAATGCACGGCCGTCGTGAGACTCGTGCCGATGATCGTCTTGCATTCTGGTCTCGCACACGCGCTCTCTACATCTGCCATCAATTTCCCCGCACCAAGTGATGGCTTCGCGATATTCGCCTGTCTGCGCCGCTGCGCCCATTCTCCTGCGCGCGGACATTTGTGGCCAGGTTCGGAGCGGTGATCGAGACAGAATGTCCCGCGACAGGACTCGCAGCGGAAAGGGAGGAAGTCGAGTTGGTTGCAGTAGGTGTATTGGCAATGTGAGCCGAGGAGGGTTGGGTCTTTCTCGACTATTTTGACGTAGGATTCTTCTGTTGGTGGGGAGTTTTTGGGCGACATGTTAGCGTGCATATGTAGAGAAGAGTTTTCTGACAGATGTGTATTCAGCGAATAGGTAGAGAGCTGGCGTGAGTGTAGGCAGAGGCAAAGTCGTAATGTTGATGTCAGAAGGCGAGGCTGTGCTTATCAAACACTGGAGGATTCTGGAATATATCTACAGCCTTGGTGCTAGCGACATTAGCTTTATGCATGCGATTCAAGGACAGCTCAGTTATCTCCTGTGTAACTCGAGCAGGAGTCATGTGCGTTATCGAGAGCACCAGCGAGAGACTCCTGTCACAAAGCGATAACGTCGTGAGATCATCATGAGATAGTAGTTGCGGTAAAGTAAAGTACACTATTCTATATTAACATAAGGAAGAAATCTGTCAAGTCTATGCTAAGCACGACTGGGTATAAAATGCCAAACACAGTCCCCATTCATAATACAAGCAAACAATTGTAGATGCCCAGAGTAACGCTATGCACTTTTACAATTCCCAAATATCTGCAGAGCTTCCTTCTCATACACTATCCCCCAAGACATCTCAAGGAGCCTCCGCCATGATCTGCTCGCCCTCATCCAATAACTTCGTAATTGTACCCAAATTCTCAATCATACTCCGTCCATGCCCCACAAGCAACAACTTCTCCGCATTCGCCGGCAGCCCTAAATACGTTGGCGGCTCTCGTTCCGGCAGCTTCTGAATCCATTCCATGAATTCCTTCAATGTTGTTCCCATCGGCACTGTGAGACTACCATCGTTCGAATCATCGACAGCAGTGCCAGCAGCGACGTCAACAAGCCTGTGCCCGATCTCGTAGGCGGCCGGCGTCATGAAGGAATCAACGAGTTGACGGAGCATGGCGAAGTCGTTTTCGTCGTCAATTTTGCCACCGTAGGTCTCTGTGATTAGCGTGCGGATGATGTCCCAGGGGAGATTGGTGGGTGCAACGTTGGTGCGGCCGTGGGAGACGGTTTCGACCCAAGTGTCGATTATAAACGCTGAGCACTCGTACTATGCTTTGTTAGTGTTATTGGGATGGGCTATGAGTGTGTGAACTTACATCGCTATCGTTGAACTCCCAGAAACCCTTCCATCCTAGATTAGGCGCATAACGTAATCGCTCCTGGACGACTGCATGTAAAAAAGATAAGAGCAGGTACAGTCTTGTTCGCTCCACCGGCGACTTCGTAGCTCTTGTTGATAGTGAGGTCATTGAATCCTTCATGTTGGCTCGCACACCAGCAGGCTGCTCATACATCAAGACGCGCGATGCCCGGAGTAGATTGACCGGAATCTTGGGACTTGACTCCATAGACAAGAAGAGTCGGAAGTCAGGATGTGGTTTCAGCGAGTCCATTCTCTTCTCCAAGCTCTGCAGCCAGGTTGGCGCCAAATGAACATTCTTGACAAGTACCCATGATCCATTGGAAGCAGCATTACTGATAGCTTTGTCTGCAGTAGCCAAACCTTCGTTTGAGCCCATCGCGATGTTGGTGCAGGTTGCACGGAATCTCTCGACCAAGTTATCGACTTTGTAACTTGCGTCGAATCCTGGACTTGAGCACAGTGCTATGGGTCGGCTAGCTGAGACCTGGTCGACAATTTGCTTGAGACCTTCAGCAGTGTCTAATAGACCGCTGCCAAAGACTGTGGTAACGAAGCGCTCAGCTGCGGGAACGAACCGATCGAGGCGGAAGAGCTTGACGAGGAGTAGTGAGGTGAGCTCTTGGTCGCGCTTCTCGGTGCCCTCCTCCCAGATTACTGGCACGTAGTTCTCCCCGTTTTCTTCATATAGGAAGTTGTCCCAGGCACCAGAAGAGATGGAACCCAGCTTTCCTCTTAGGAATGAAAGCTTAGATGCAATTGCGATGATCTCTTCTCTGCGATGAGTTTCAGTAGAGACGTCGGTACCGATGACTTTGTCGTCCAGGATCACGTCAATGATACTCTTGTCCATCTTGAACGGAGCGGCTTGAGCGAGGAGCATGGCGAGAGTGATCTTGTCTTTCTGCAGCAATCCAAGTGATGTACGTTGGTAGGCGGTGACAAATAAATCCTCAATGATGATATCCCGACGCAAGTTGTGGTTCGTCTCCTTATCCAGACGCGGGTTGTTGCGTAGAACGGAGTGAAATATATCTAGGAAGTACTGTAGTGAGAATTGGTAGAAGTGGTTGAGATAGTGCAATTGCTCGAGAACGGCAAACACGGCACTGCATGACTGGGCGATGATGTTGTATTGAAGTGTAATCTCATCCACCTCTGCCATGACGCCTTCTGTATTGCTCATCTTGGAAGTGATCTCGGCGGTTTCCTTCTTCAATGTCTCCAAGGTCTCAATGACGTTGTCGTCGTCGAGAATATTTCCACGAGACGCATTCAAAGCCGCAAGGAGTTCTTTCTCCAGCTTGCGCAGATGAATTGTGAACTCGCCCTGGAGCTTGATGAGGTTCGATCGTCTTTCATCAACATCAGGTCGTTCAGACTTCAATACCTCGTTCAGCGACTGTGTCTGCAGACTGCTTTGAGTGACCGTGAAGTTGACAAAAGTGGTTCGACTGCAGATGTCAGGTGGAAATGTGGCCGATGGATCTCTGGTAGACAGGTAAATCTTGAAAGCGGGAGAGAAATCGATCTCCTGTTTTCCAAGCTGAATGAGAACACGACCTCCAGTCTTCTGATACTCCTTGTTGAGAACATGGTTGAGGATAGGATCCAAGTATTCGGCATCTTGTATGAGAATTGGGTTACCGAAGCGGAGAGAGCTTTCCAGTTGCTTTGTGAAAGAGTCATCCAAGAAGCTTGTGACGGTCAACTTTCGGTCTTTACTTTCTTTCTCCAAAAATTCTGTCACCCGACCAGACGGATCGATGATCAGCGGGTAGCGGTTGAAACGCTTTAAGATGATGGCATTCTCAGTACAGAGGTCATCAATGGGCAAAGAGTTCTCTTGCCAGTCAAGGCGCTCATCGGCATTCGACAGGTACTCCGTGACTGGATTATGTTGCTTGGTACTAATACCAGACAGCTTTAGCTGGTTCAACCAGTCCTCCATCATGTTCTTCCGGAACTGGTGATCGTAGAGACCACTATAGGCTAAGAAAGCAGCTGCAACAAGAACGTCGCCTACGAGAGTGCTCAGTTGAGCCTCAAAGCTCTTGCTACTCACATCCCAACGTTCTCTCTCAGACGACAGGCTCTCAAGAAGACGCATACTACGGTCGACCTTGAACTGCACGCGTGACATCTCTGCCTTGATGGCTTGAGTTTCGCTGATGAGAGCTGCATATTCGGTCTTGTATGTGGCGATACTTGCCTCTAGCATATTGATTTCATCTTGAACAGCAATCGCCTCTGCCTTAGTTGTTAAAGCCTGATCCTCCAGCGTTTCGACTTCCTTACGAAGCGGTCCAATTTGATCTATAATTTCGGCGTATTCAACTTGAGCTATAAGCCATGGTATGAGAGGACCACAGGCCTTGCTAGCACGGTTGACCTTCGCCTCGTCAAAGTTGACTTCGTCGGAAATATAATCCTTTCGCATTTTCACGCATATGCGGGGGGTCATCTCCTCCTTGGTGTTGAAATTCTTAACTCTTCCGATAAAGTCCGCTTGGCGAACAATAGCTTGAATGGCCTTCCAGCTATCTGGTGTCTTGCCCTTGCTCAGCACTGTACATACAGACTCGAGAGCAAGCCGAACACCCTGAGGTGGATTGCCCATGGAACGAACTTCGGCTAGATGTTCTTTCTTGATATCATCGAGCAGCTTTTTTGCCGCTTCAACTGCTGGTTCTGCC
This sequence comes from Calycina marina, assembly GCA_019669825.1. Taxonomy (NCBI): domain Eukaryota; kingdom Fungi; phylum Ascomycota; class Leotiomycetes; order Helotiales; family Pezizellaceae; genus Calycina; species Calycina marina. The sequence continues at coordinate 19,248 of MU254060.1, forward strand.
TTTGCCAAATCTGCTTCCACCTTAAGTTTGCGTTGTCCAATAGCGACTTCTGCCTTCTCGAGAGAAGTCTGTATCCCAAGACCTGTAGTCTTTCTTTGCTCGGCCTCACGCTGGTCTGCCACCATGCGCTGAAGTTTGTCGTTTGCCTCCGCATCTTTGCGCTCTAGCTGCTGTTTCTTCTCTGCAAGACTGACACGCAGCTCACTGACCTGATCGACAGTAAGGCGCAGCTTCTCAAGACCTACAAAGAGATGGCGTTGTTCCTCTTCCAGTTGGTCCCGCTTCTCGTTGTAGAGCTTAACGTACTGTGCTACGAAATCTAGGAAATGCCTTGGTGTCAGGAATGTGACTCGATTCTGTTGCTTAAGGAGCCTGAAGTTGAAACGATGAAGGGAATAGTGAATATAGACCATGGAGTTCACCACTGCTTGGCGATGGTTGACGGGAAGAGCCAGATCTCGGTATGCGACAGGAATGCTGTCTGGAGCAATGAAGTTGGCCTTGTCCAGGTCGACAGTTTGTGTCAACTCTGTGCCTACTTGAAACAGTGCCTGATCGGACCAGTCTCCGAACCAATTGAGTACGCAACGATTGAACAAAGCCGGACTGGTGGAAGCCTTGGAAGAGAGGCCATTCTCAGGTGGATTCATCGTAAAGACGACGTGGAGGTTCTTCACAATTTGCGAAGTGAACCACTTGTAGAGCTCCTCCTGAGAGTCGAGAAGAAGTCCTTGTCGCTGAGCCCCTTCCTTGCAAGCTGTCATCAAAGAGGCGAGTTCATCACCCTCAAAGAGACCAGGTACCTCAGCGTTTGCAAGTAAGGTGTTCATACGCTCGAGGAAACCGGAGTCAAGCACATTTGCTTCGTCCATGATAAAACAGATCTTTTCTCCTTTGCATCCACTACGGCGTAGCACATCGCGAAGGTCCTCGTCGAAATCTTCTCCAGAATATTTCCCATGCACCTTGATCTGGAAGACTTTCAGTCCATTCATCCAAGCGACGAATCGAGAGAGTGTGGTCTTTCCACTGCCACTGACTCCAATTAAAATTAAATGTCCTTGTGGCTGTCGAAACACACGGTCGATGCGAAGAACATGCTCGAGAACATCGTTGAAAAGGATCAATGGAACATCTACTTCTTCCTCACAGAAGGTCTTCAGTCTCGCCTTAATAAATTCCCGCAACTGATCTTGGTCAACTGGGATATAGTTCTTCGACAGCCAGTTTGAGAACAGGATAGGCCCGCCAAGAGCCTTGGTCTCGTCGATAGTCGGAAAGTTCTCGAGTGCGATGCGATTTACAGCTTCATCAGTCCACTTTCGTTCATTTTCTGCGACCAGACGATCTTGGAAGAGTCGCAGAGCCTCATGTGCCCATATTCTGACCAGACCTTCAACTGACAGTGTCTCAAGTGGCCGGATGGCCTCGTAGATACCTCGCACCCATCTAGTCAATTCACGCGGACTATAGACGTAATGAGGTTGGATTTTCGGCGTAAAGCGTTGCTGAGACTCAATGTAAAATTGAACCATAGCTTTGGTGAGTGCTTCGGCGTAACCTCGCAACGATGGGACGATCTTCAATACCGCACTGGTGAAGGTACCATAGATCTGCTGCAGTGATAGCTCACCCGGATAGTCGACCATGATGAGTGGTGCATGTCTCAAAAATCTTGCGCCCATGGGCGTTCGGCCGGCATCCGTTGGAGGATTGCAGGCTCCCACGAATTGAATGCGATCTAGTGTGACCCAGGTCTTGTCAGAAGTGCGCCAGAAACCATTTTGCTCTACCAATTGGCGCAAGAAGGATATAGCTCTCTGAGTACCGTATTTATCGGGTGCCGGCAAATTGATCTCATCGCAAAACAGTACCAACCATCGTCCGATCTGAGTAGGAGACAGGATGACACCGTTGAGTGTCTTCTTGTACTCACAATACTGCTCGAAGGTCTTAATGAGCAAGTCTGGTGTAGTGGCACTGGAAAAGTTTAGGCCAACGACCTCCATATTGGGCAGCTTCCGCAGAGCGCTGAACAGAGTCATTGTTTTTCCAGAACCTGGAGGACCGCAGAGCAGCAGTGGCTTATGCTCCGCTAACCACGAGTATAGAACATCCTCATGACGAACGGTATCAAGGGTCGGAATTACCACATCGGTCTGAGTAACGGAGTGAGTGTTCACTTCAATCGTAGGAACCTCACTCTGCCATTGCTGCCAAACACCTTGTGGGAGCTTGACATCGAAGTCAATCAGGGACGAGTTCGGCCCAAGGATTGGTGATCCGAAAGTGGCTAATCCCGCAAGGACATCTCCGAAGCATTTGCGATCTCCCAGTGGACAGTCTCCCGTGAATGACCACACGAGGGCTAACAGGAGCTTCTTCGCAACATAAGACTCAATTTGATCGGGATCCAGTGGAAAATCTGACTTGGTTGAGTTATACTCGATGATGTCGCGAACAGTCTTGTTAAGTAACGAGAATAAGGTATTTAATACTCGAGCCACAGTGAACTGCATGATGTGGTTGAAGCCTTCTGCCTGTTTCAGGGCTTCCAAGACAAAGTTGTCGGTCATCAAGAAGGCGTGCAGTAGATCAGCCACCTGGCCTTGAACAGCAAGAGCCTTCGCCGAACTTTGACCAGTGGCTACTGCATCTTCATCAAGCTCCTCGAAAGCAGTGGCTCTCAAGCTCTCCAAGTAATTTGATACCATCATCGTAGGTGTGACGGTATCCTCGCTGAACCAAACCATACCACAACGACTGACGGTCGCTAAAGTGGCGTACTTCAAGGTCTCTACCTCAAACATGATGCGGACATTGGACGGTAGGTTCAACCGCTCTCCATTGGGCAGAGTCAGAAGCTTGTTATCATCCAAGACACTGTTCAAATTCTCTACCCACTCAGGGTCAACGTCTCCATCGAATACGATCCAGTGTCTCTTCGATTCTTCGCCACGCAGATTATCGACAATTTTTCGTAAGATTCCAGTAAATAAACCATCAGTCCACTCACGAGTGGTAGAGTCCAGATTACCATAGAGAGACTCTTTGGACATGACTTTGGAGTCGATGACATGGCATACTCCTTCTACGCCTTCTACTTGCTGCATAGCTTGTAGCAGCAACTTCCAGGCCACTGACTTTCCGGATCCCGAGTTGCCAACCATCATGACACCATGGTGGATTCCCTGAATTTGGTAGAGCTGAAGAACCTTTGTCATCCAGGTTTCATTGATGACAAGATGCCTCTCGTTGGCGATCTTGCGGATGGCATCTTGTAGTTTTTCCAAGCTAGCAGGCACGTATTTAACACTTGGAAATGATTCGGCTTCGATGGTGCCTAGAATTTCAACATCACTCTTAATCAGCTTAGGAGCGATTGTCTCGCGGATACTTTGAACGATTATTTGGGGCTCAACCTCTTCTTCGGGGCCAAGGTCGCTTCCAGTATGGGTAAGACGCGCACGCTTCAGGCCACCAGAACTGACCAAGACGCTCTTCAGTGCTCGCAAACCAAAGTCGTAGTGGGCTTGCTTCGACAGCTTGGCAGCGCATCTGTCGAAAAAGGGAACTGTCTGCTTAGAAAGGGCCTTGGCTTGAGTGAAGCCTTGTGAGTACAGCATAACCTCAGCAATCAATTCTTTATCAGGCTTGGACATGGCGACACTTCGGAATAACTTCTTCAAATTGTCGGGCAGGTTAGAACGACCAGCGTAGCCAGGATTCATTGTAATAAACAGTCCGGTATTTTGATTGACATGAAGTTGACGGCCCACGAGCTCGATCTGGGATTTAGCATCATCCATGCCCTGCTTTAGACCCTGCTGAATGTTCTGAACTTGCTGGGAGACGGCCGAGAGAATGCGTTCCTCCAATCTGTTGAACTCGTCAAAACATCCCCAAGCTCCGACTTGACAGATACCCAGGAATATACGGCCCATAGCCTGAAAGTCAAAGGTGTCATCACAGCAGAAGACCAGGGTGAATCTACCAAGTTGTACACCCAACGCTTTGACAGACTCTGTTTTACCAGTTCCGGCGGGACCATACGGAGATCCACCAAGTCGTTGGCATAGGGCTTGAGTTAATGTCAAGAAGCAACGGTCGGTCAGTGGAGTTCGGACGAGGCGATCTGCAACTCCGAGATATTCGAAGCCATAGTTAAGCTTCGCGTTTGCCATCTTGATATGTAGTCGGTCTAGGAAATCTCCTTCGGCCTTGTAGATGTACTTCATCTGGAGAAGCCATAGATAATGGTTCGGCGTGGTGGCGTTCATATTGATGAGATTTTCGATACAGTCCCGTTGATGAACACATTCGGTGATGAGGTGTTCACATCTTCTTCGTTGTATGGGATCAAGATCTCCCAGCACAGTTGCGGCAAGCAGGCGTAGTACTTTGACCTCCTGATCGTACAGACTCCCTAGGGAAGACCCTCCTGCTTCAAGGGCTTTCTCGACCGAAGTGGTCCAAACAGCTTGTGTCGCGAGAACCACAATCTGACTGGGGAAACCCGATACGTAGCCATGCAGAACCGCTTGATCTACCTCCTCAGATGCGAATAGTGGCTGGTACTGCTCGACTGCCTCTGCCAGTAGTTCTGCAAGAGTTGATTTCATGCTGCTTTCTAAGAGCGCTAGCCAGTCATTGATCTTAGGCGTCTTCACGAGATTTATTTCCTTCTTGAGTCGGACTTCTTCGCCTTCTTTTGAAGTGAATCCAGAGATGATCTCGGGGCTGTCCATAATGAGACCTGACAGGCCTGCAAACATCTTCTTGAAGTGCTTAGCGATACGGAGGGTATCATTGCTGTTACCAATGATCTCGAGAAGGTCTTCATCTCCTACAAAGTAGAATCTAGGGAATGAGACACGCTCCTTCTCAAGATACTCACCGAGTGCCTTCTGGATTTTGTTCAACAGATCTGCGAGGCGCTCCAGCGACCTCTGAACACCGGTAATGTTGAGCACATCTAGCACAAAGGGCTGTTTAGCAACCTTCTTCATCACAGAGAAGAATTCCGAGTTGATGTTCTGGAATCGAGATGATTCAATTGGTAGGAGGTGTTTGATATCAGCATTTCCCGTGAACACACCTTCCAGGTAGACCCACTGTCGCTGAACATCGATCCAGACGTCGAAGAGAACATGTACTCGGTTGAGCTTGTCTTCCCACGATGAAGCTTCCTCTTCAAACTCTTTGTAGTAGGGTGAATGTTTCATGGCTTGTAGGGAGTTCAGATTCTCGCTGCACTTGGCGAACAGATCATCCCACCCTCTGATGAGTCTGCACTTTCTCTGATAATCAACAAGGTCGAGGGAGTAATTGGTCCATGTCTCACGAACTTGCTTAACGAACTCTTCCAAAGCCATCTCGCCCTGCGCCTGGGTGATAATGTCTCGGATAATCACCTCGCTTGCAACAAGGTTGAGATCCCAGACATCGCCCAAAGACATTGAGACTGGGGAGTATCGCTTTCCTGGCTTCAAGGCCTTGAAGATCTTGTTCCAGTGTCGGTCTCGGATTGCCTCAGACTTCAAGTCAACAATGATTGGATTGACACCTAGGAACTGGCGTAGAATGCTTTGAACATGCTCGAAAGCGGCGTACTGCCTCATGCGGGACGGCATTTCTTTGGTCATCTTGATCAAACTATCAATCGATTGTCGCAATTTGCGTGGCTGTACACTGTTCCAGAGTGTCTCTTTGAGTTCGTTCAAGTTCTTCCAGATGGTAGCCAACGCTGCCCAGACAGACTTGAAATCCTGTACCTCCTCCAAGATTGTTGAGAGGCTGAGATCTGTGGTTGCGGGGAGATCCAGTGCCTCCTTGGCTCGGGCTATAGTCTCAGACTCTTCATTAAGCTTTGTTATGCGGAATCCAAAGGAGGCAAGTGTCGCTGATGCAACATCGGGAGGGATGGTACCAGAAACAGGCTTTTCGTCATTCCACTGTGCAGATATGTCCGCAACCTTGCCTGCTACAATCTTGTCCTGGGCGGTCATCTGAGCGCGGAGACTCTCCATTCGGTCGGCCATGATCTTGGCTTTCCTAGCGAGGATTTCATTCAATGCACTCCACTCAGAGTCGATTTGCTCGACCGACAGCCAGCTATCTGGAAATTGGTATCGCTGCCGAATCAGAACTGTTTGTCCTTGCTTAAACACCTCCATCTCTGGTCCCCAAACTTTGACTTTCTTCTGGCAAGTCTGGACTGTGCTAATGAAAATTACGGTCTGGTCGGTCGCTGATGTATCCAAGGATTGGACTTCGAGATCCTGGCGCGCCTTCTTGATCTCGGCATACACCTCGTTCACTCGCATGCTCAGTCGACTGGCAAACTTGACAAGAATCTCGTGTTGCCACTGGTCGTACTTTGCATTGACTTTGGTCTGAACTTGCTCGTAGTCTATGATGAGATGACCGAATGATATGCTTACTTCGGTTGTGTCAAATGTCGTTCGAGTCTTCCGAATATCTTGTAGGCACTGCAACCACCTGGATAATTGTTCTCCCAGTTGCTCGTACACCAGCTCGGATTGAAGATCCCAGAGTGCTTGATACTGTAGCCATTTGTCGACGTAGTTGTTGATCTCGGTTAGCTTCGTGTCGACGACGTTGTACACTTGTGAGAGGATATCGGCACAAGAATTTGGCAGTTCCGAAAAACGTCCTTCAAGATCATCACTTGTAGTCAAACTCATCTCATAGCGCGAGGCCTTGATTTTTGGTAGATTACAGATGACACCCAGCCACTCGTGGAGTTGCCAGAACCAATTCGCTCGTGCATTCTCAAGCGGAGGGTCAAGGAATATGACCTGGTTCCGCATGGATATCTCATGAACAAGGCGCTTCATGGAGGGTATCTGAGCAGTCTCAGCCATCGTTGCAGTGCTAATGTCCTTTCTCTGACTGTCGTCATTGACACCATCAGGGCGCACATTTTGGAACGTATATACCCACAATTCAATGGCTTGTTGCAGGCGAAGCAGCAAGGTTGTCTTGATGTTACCATTCATCTCTTTTACCCAGTAATGCAAATTGACATAGTTCTCTAAGTTCAACTTGTCCACTGCTCGTTGAATTATTTGCAAGCGGCTCTGTAAAGACCTCGCATCATACGGACATGTCTTGAGCTCCATCAGTGCCTTCTGGATGGTATTGTTGATAGATGCCAGAAAAGCAGCCTTTTCTTGCAGCAGTGATACCGATGCAGCGAGTTCGCGTACAAATTGAACATGCTTGCTTTCACTACGTCCGCCAGAAGAGTAGTCGATTGCACCGGAAGGAAGATACATCGGTTTCTTGACCAGTAAGTCATAAGTATGGACAAAGGATTCCCACTTCAGCGGAACACCTTTGGCTATTAGACCATACACATCATTCTCATATCCACTCAGCAGAATGGAAACGTCGGTCATATCAGCAATTTGGCGGGTGATGGTCTTGAATGTGCGGACACTCTCCATGAGGCCCACAGCATACGGATAGACTCGTTTGGCTTCTTTTGACACACTGTTGACCGAATGAGGTATTGTGTAGCCCAGCCAAACTAAGTTACGAACCTCCTTGAACAGAGCGATAACCTGAGAATCAAAATTAACGGCGAGTTCAAGGGCATAGTTGTTCGCTCGGACTTTGACAATATTGAAGAGGCGACCGGATATTGAGATTTGCTTCCTCTGCACATCATACAACCAAGCTTCGAAGATTGGTCGAGTGTCGAGCTTTCTTCGAAAAAGTTCGCTGTCGCTCAAGAGGCGCTGTCCTTCCGAATGAATAATCCATTGACTACCAAGAACGGACTCGACTTTCTTCATGTACCCCTCAAGCTGTCGCTCAATCTGACGAGCCCAGATAATAGCACCAGATACTGGTGGAAGATCGTGGAGTTGGGCCATTGCATGTGCTTCGGAGTGGCCGTATTGCTGCTTGAATCTTTCGTGCAGTAACGAGATATCTTCCTTGACATTATCAATGAGCGTGGTCTGATATTCTGTTATTGCACCGCGAATCTTCGGCCGCACGAAGAGCGCATTGAACTTCGAGAATACACGGAACATGTCGGTGGCGTTCTTTGCTCGGCCCAAACGGTCCCGTAATCTAGCGATAATAGAATTCTCAACACGTGCTGTTCGTTCATTATATGTGACCTCGGCCTGTATCCATATCATAGTCCCCTCTTGAGTAACATCGAGCAGGTCAACGTTGTTCAGTGCAGCCCATGCTTCCCGGACCTCTGCGACAGCATCGACATTGCCCATTTCTTCCAGGGGAACGGCACCATTAGACGCCCCATTCGACGTGTCGCCGCTATTTGGGCCAAGTACGTTGGCTATGGTTCGCTGCAGCTGTTCGTGATTATCACGGAACGTACGCACGTACTTCATCCTTTTTTGCAGGTCGGCGTGTCGAGAAATGATTTTGATAGGAATAAATTTCTCATTTCTTCGGCGTGTTACTTCTCGTGCAACATTGGTGAACTCTTTGACATTTTCATCCCAGGTGTTCCATACGTCCTCGGCGTCATCCATCTGCTTCTCGAACTCTCCATATTCCATGGTCACTAGTCGTCGTCCTTCAAGTAATGTGTGCAATTGTGCATCTAGGTCCGCCGAGATCGCTTCTACCAGAGGTAGAGCTCTCTTGATTGGATAGGGACAAATTCTAAGCTTCCTGACGAGATGGGAGAAAATCGAAGTGATAGCAACTTGGATCTTGTCCAAGGAGGTTGCCGAGAGCAGATCGTCCAAAGGAAAGTCTCGCATGAGCTGGTTATATTTTTGCACTCTATCGGCCGCCTCTTTGATTCCAGTATCTGCAGTGAAGCTGACAGTAGCTTGAAAACGTTTGGCATTGCGAAGAATGTCGAGCGTAAGGTTAACGCCGTCACCACGCAGCTGGTCATCTATTTTTTCCAACGCCGTTTCCATTGACAACCAAAAATTGATCTCCTGGGTAGCCGTCCCACTAGTCGGGTCTCGTGAGAATTGCGTGATGGCCTGTATCGACTTTATCCAGCTATTGACAGACGCTTGTAGGGTATTGAGGAACAGGCTGTCGTGTAGCAAACCATCGGGAATCGATTCTATCGTTGCCTTCGCATGGCGGCTCTCAGCTTCAGTGATGGCGTTGAGAACGAGTGGGTGAAATGGTAGGGCAAGGTCGGGAATCTCGACATTCTGCTGTAGGTGTAGCAGACTCAGTTCCAAGTCGGCCAGTCTCTTCTTTGTCACAGGGATCCCTGCCTTCGCGTCCACTTCTGATCTACCTCGTGTTCCATTACTCGCTGTCTGCGTCTTGGTGTATGCATCGAAGTAAGGCGCCAGCGCAAGGTGTAGAACAGAGTGCAGAGTTTCGTAAGGGGAGACAGAGGCACCGCCTGGACCAGTTGAATTCGAATCTGGAGCGCCGCCAGGTAGATTAATAACTTGTATCTGAGAATGTATGGGTATCAAAGGATCTATAGGAATTGGTCGCTTTATGAAGGCCACAGAGGCCACTGTGGTTGAAGAGAAGGAAAGTTCGGAAACAAGCTTGTACACATAGAATTCTGTGAGATTCATTAGCTTTGGCTATCTTCGGTGGGTGCAATGAACATACTAGACTCCTCTCGTTCCTCCTCCTGGACATTTTCCTCCTGTGGCGTTTCCACAAGCTTCTGTACATAGAGCACCACCTGCGATTCTGTTGCGAAGCGAATGCATTGTTGAACAGTATCGGGGTGCTGTGCTTCTCCCAGGAGACTGTGCTGCTGTTTGAGATCTTCCCGTGCAGCTCCCAGGGTAGTCTCAAGTACCAGGGCTAGGTATTCGACTATGATATTGGAGAATTCTGCAGGTACTGGGGAGACGAATCCATTGGAAGGGGACGAACTCTTGGCCGCTGAGCTCTCCATTATGGTTGCGGTTGTATTATGGGAAGTATTTCATCGTAGTTGGGCAGTCTGAAGGATTCAGTCGAACTATATGGTGTCTGAGAGGTGTTGCAGCCGGGATGGTGTGTGGAGTTGTTGAGGTTGTGGAGGTAGGTAGCATTAAATTTAATAAGTACACCTCAGGAGTCGCGTCGCGATAACTATAGATTTAGGTCACGTGCTGCCGTGCAGCTCCTTTATTTATGAACATGCGGTCAGATCCCCAGAATATGCAGATACTTGGTGAGCCATCAGATACTACGGGATAAACTTGAGACAAGTCTACATTCTGGAAGCTGGAGCACTGAGATAGAGCAGAAATAGGGAAGCGTGCAACGCAGCCGTATTCAGCGTCTGCAACAGTAGGACACGTATTCTGAAGCAACTGGCCAAAAAATGAATTTCGCTCGTTGAGGCGCGTGTAAAACATTCTGAGCAGATTGTGTTCATTCGCTCTTATTCTTCTCACTTTGGATGGACGAAACATGTATTGATCATTCATGCTCATTATCCTGGCATTCGCTCGCCAGCAGAGCCTATTGTCACAATATATGTACAATCCCAAAGATCCCTGTAAGAACTGTGGAAAGCGCCGAGAATGCTGATGTTACAATGTGAGGGTGCGAAGTAGATCTAGTTGTATCCAGGGAGCGAGAAGGGAGGACCAGTCGAGATATAATGTAAGGAGGTGATTTGAAGTGAGAAATGACGTTTAGTCAAGTCCAACTGTGGGCATTCCGCCGGTTCCACCAAATGGTCCGACATTCAGGTCAGCATCAGCTGCGATCATCTCTGCCAGTATATCAAGAACTGGCTTAGGGACGGTCTTGTCGTAGATTCTGTCCAGTGTTAGCATACAGTCCTGAGCATTCGTGACTTGGTACTATCCAAAGCCTCGCTGAGTTCAAATCAGAAGGGAACTCACGAGATCAAGTCACCAGGAGTAGGATAGACCTTGAGTGCCTTGTAGAACGCCAATGCTGACTCGAGGGACATAGAACCTAAGAAAGTCAGCAGAGTATTTCAAGAGCAGTCGGGACGTAGAGGTATACCATCTGAGCTCATCTCCTCTCCCCTCTGGACTTCTTGCATGAAGTATGCCTCCTTTTCATCCGACTCCTCAGGGAAGCCCTCCTCCTTCGCCTCATCCACTTTTTGTCTAGCAAGTCCTCTTGCTCTCAAGCTCTCTGCCTCTGCCTCTTCCTTTGCCGCACGCAGTTGTTTCCGGCTTTCCTTCTTCAATTGCTTGCGAAAGTTGGGGTCATTGCGTCTCTTGTGGTCAAAGTACACAGCACTAATAACCTTTGGTTAGCTATCAATTGACTAATTACGTTGAAGCATTGAAGTTGTCTCCTGAAGGAGCGTGGCGCTCCAAGAGGAACTACTTCTTGCTGGCAGACGAAGAGATAAACACATACTATGCTATAATGATAATGTTAGTAAATTCCACAAGGCTGGACGTCATAGAGAGCTTACCTAGAAGACCTGTAGCAAATGTACCTACCGAAGCAGCAACAATAGTAGATGTTTGAACCATTCTGAAGTCTTTGGGCTCAAGATGTGCAGAGCTTCAATGACGGGGTTCGGAAGTTTTGGTGAAGTGAAGCTCCTTGACAAAATAAAAGGTGGGGACTAAGAATCCATGAAACGCGCTAAAAACCCCAAGCTACCTTACTTGGTACTTCCTACCACCCGTCACAACAAACAGGACACTTACAACCTCGCAAATATGTCGGACGCCAAAGAGAAATCTTTGCGGACGAACAAGAGAAAGACAACTCGTCCAGCGATCAGCGCGCCCAGACAGATCTCAGCGCCAATACAGCAAACTGGAGAAGTTCAGCGGCAAGCGCAATTCCTCGAGCCGAACAGACCTCCTGTTTCTTCTGGAAAGGTGAGTCTTCATATGATCGGTGGACCTTTTACTAACGATTACAGACATCGGATCTGGTAAAACGACGATACTCTACACGGTTCAATAACATACCTGCGGACTTTGATCCATCTGTTCCGCCCATACCCAATATACCTTCTTTTCCCACTCAATATGCCTCCAAAGATCAAGGACGAAGTGCTGCATCGGCGCAGTCTTCTGGACTAAAACCAGATTTGAAAAGACTCCGCGATCCTAACTTACGTGGAGATGAGTACCTGGCCGAGATACTGAACGAGGCCTCGGAACAAGATGTCGAGGAGTATCAGCGAGCTTTACAACACCTACAGAGTCGAGCGTCGACGGATCTTCAGCAGACTGTTTACCAAAATAGGACACAATTCATCAAAATCAGTAAAGAGGCGGAACGTCTTAAGGGGGAAATGCGAGCTTTAAGGAACCTGATGTCTGAATTAAAGACCAACACGACAGCATTACGATCGGCATCGTCGCAAGGCTCTGAGGCTGCTGCGACTGGCTTTGGAGACTCTAGCTTTCCTGCGACGCTGAGCAAGAAAGATAGGAGAAGCTCGGTTGCTGATCGGACAGCTATGTGGAATGCACAACTTAATGCTCTGTGGAAGAACGTTGAGGGTTCTCAGAAGTTCCTGCCTGCTCTTGCTGGACGTCATGTTGTTCAGAATGTAGGGCCATGGATTGAACTGGACAATGCCACATGGAGGTCACGACGCGCTATGCAAATATTCCTACTGAACGATCATCTCCTCATAGCTGCGCGAAAGAAGAAGAAGATCGAGGGCAGCGGGGCAGAGCAGAGACAAGCACCCGTCAAACTGGTAGCTGATCGATGTTGGCCATTACTTGACATCGAGATTGTGGATCTAGCAGGCACCAGCGATTCCGGCACTGGAAGAAACAAGGTTGCTGATGCGATCATGATCAGAGGTGTTGGTCAAGAATCATTCACTTACCGAACCGAGAAGCCCGGCGACAACGAAAAGTCCATGCTCATGATGAATTTTAGAAAAGCTGTTGAGCAGCTCAGAAAGGGTCTACGTTCTGATATGGAGACCAGCAACAAAGCCAAGGAGACCATGAACTACTTCGCATCACGCGACCCAGGCTTACTTAACAAGACCGAGCTTCTTGAGACATTATCGGATATCAAAGACATGCTCATCGAAGTCGATGGCAAGCAACAGAATCTTCGTTGGGTCGAGGGCGAAATGGACGAACTCGACATCGACATCGCGCTCCAGCGCTTCGAACTCGCCGTCGGCCGCGTTGAGAAGCTTAATTCTCTAGCGAAAAGTCTCAAAAGCAATGCCGTAGCACAAGACTTCATCCACTTCAAGACCAATGAAAGAGCCACCAAACTCGCTGGACTCATCACGCGCAGACTCGTCGATACACACAACGAAATCAAAAAGACTAGGCGCAACGTCACATGGCTTGCACGACTCGGATTCGAAGACCGTGCTCGAGAAGCATATCTCGAGGCCCGAGGCAACATCATCCATAAACGATCTCGGTACATCTCCTCTACTCTCCTCTCCCCTCTCCTTTCCCAATTACCCTGCTAACAAGTTTCCAGGCAGTGCATATTCGAAGGCAACCTACATCAATACATCTGGGAAGTCTCGCTCGTCTACTTCACCATCATCAAAAACACAGTCTCGACCTTTCAGCTCTGCTTCCCAGCACTTTTCATGAGCGCCTGTGTCAAATGGGCCAAAGAACAGGTGCTACGCTTCAATAGTATATTGGCGAGACAGCTGAGCAGTACCGAAAAGGGCGGTGCGAAGTGGACGGAGTGTATGGAGCAGGCAAAAGAACATGCGAAGATGTTGAGTGACGCTGGCATAGACTTTAGGGGGTTGGTTGGAAAGGAGGATGAGGAGGATGGGGGAAGGAGTGGAAGGCCGGTTGGGCTAGGGCTGTTGTGAGATGGTACTGTTATATATGAGAAGATTGGCAGATGTCGAAACGGCACGATACCAAATACCTCGAAATACTCGACAACATATCAAGTCATCCCAAAATAAGCAGATAATATAGATCTAAAGCACCCAACATCAAGTGGCTGGGTCAAGTGCGACGAATGAGCAGGTAGACAAAGAGGTATAATGTTGTTCGACTTGCAATATGATTGGAA
>MU254061.1:0-33114 GCA_019669825.1 Calycina marina
GTGTATTCCTGTATATAAACCGCTAGCTTAGCACGTCCTTATACCCTTCGGGAGGTCTCACAGGACGGAAATAATCATCATCATCATCATCATCAGCCTCAGTAGCCTCCCACTCGGCAAGATCGCACGCAGTTCAGGGAGAAGTAAATCAAGATGCTCGAAAATAAGAAAGTTTACCTTCGACAGACACTGCGTCGGTAATGGTCTGGCCTCTGTTTCAAGTATATCAACATGGCTCAACTATATATGCTGTCTACTGGCTGAAATACTCACGTAGAGTTCGATTTTGTGCTGTTACGTCTAGCAATCATGTCAGCATTCAGTTGTAAGTATGATTCCCTTGGTACATAAGGATGTTTGCCTTGATCGAATCCAGTTTCCATTGCCCTTCAATCCTCTGGCCACGGAAATACCAGTGTGAATATTATTTGAAGAAGAGGAAACAGAAATGCAACGGTTGGATTCACAATCCTCCCTCGAATACCTTGTTTGCGGTTACACGAGAATTTCTATTTGGCTGCAGTAGTATTCTAGCATTGTTGCATTCTACTAAGTTAAACAATGCTTCAAGAGAAATACTCCAATTGAGATCTCGATAACTTGCTTTCACGTCGAGCGTGCATTGACCGCTACTATTCAGATATAACGTCGCCGTCTCTCGAGCTTGCATTCTTTCACTGAGATATCAAGTTACAGATGCAGGTTTTGATGCTCTTTACTCATCTACAAAGAGTACATATTTCTGTTTAGAAGCCCGACGTACCAAATCTATTCTAGTGACACGAGATCTAGGATTTTGCTCTGCAAAGTCGAGAGCCCTGAGAAACAATGCCATTAGAAAGATTATGCGACATCACAAGACAGCAAAAAGCCCAGGATGCCACAAGAACAACTGAGCTCACCAAACTACAGTGCCCGTAGCGATATTTATAACATGCGCAGGGTCCTGAGCAAGAGCAATGCCCAGTAGATTGTCTAGCAGCACGAGCCAGGTTCTATGCTGCAATTCCAGCCGGTCTTGCTCCGTAGCATCGTTTGGCATGAGATAATGTCCTTTTTGTATCCGTGGTAAGTTCGTCCCCCATCCTTGACAGAGGTCTCATCTGTGACTGTTCAACCAGCAGTTTCTGTTTCAGCTGATGACTCTGGTCCTGGGGACGGAAATATGGGCACGAGCTCCGGTGCCCACTTCAATAATGTGCGTTGCCCCGATAGAACGGTGGGAGCTATGATTTGTCAGTTCTGAGTCATCTTGTCGTATGGTACCTGTTTGGAATCCACGAGTGCTGAGAGAAGGCTGGGCGTGTATATGTATCCGTGAAATGCTCTGGGTAAGTTTCATATACACATCGGCGGGTGTTAATCGGTGCTTGTTGAAAAACGCATCTCTTATAGAAGAAAGCTCATTTAGTGATGATAGCAGTGGAAAGGATCCGCCTATTGGATACCGGCCCTCGATACTACCTATATCAGATGCATAACAAGATTTCAATATTTATTCGATCTTGTCAATTACACATAACTCAAACTGGCAAACACTTGTGTAGTGAGCGACCGGTCGATCCGTTTCGGGTTAAATGGTGTGTGTGGAACAGACATGCTGGTGCTCAATGTGTCACGATCCAGGAACCACGTTACCAAGAACCTTAGGCTCAATGATTTTTTTATAATTGGACCTTGGGAAAGCATTCTGGAGATCAAGCGAGGATTTTTAGGGGCTAGCTTATCTAGAGTTTTCGGATACGCTCACTAACATCTTGCTCGAGAATGTAGACATATATCGTGCGCTTTCTGCGTATATGCAAGTAGTATAGGGTTTTACAAATCACTACAAGATATCTGCCTCCCACATCACTTCACTTTACACTTGCTCATGTACTCAATCTTCATCATCAATCCCCAGCGTCTGTTTTAAGGCTGCCAGTTCTCTCTGCAAATGCTCTATGCCGCCTTGCAAGCCTGAGATCAAGCCATAAACCTGTCTCTGCTTGCTCTTCGGTAACATGTCAATATACGGCGCACCGGGTGCCATGTTCTCATCGTATATTGTGTCCTCACGGTAGCCGTGCTGCTCTAGGCTTCGTCTCCTCGTGTTAGAATTCAAGGGAAGAATGCCGACTGGATGGATATCCGTCACTCGGCTGTTCGTTTCTATGTTCGGCCGTCGTGGCCCGAGGCCATTTGTGTGTAGTGGTGGCTGCTGATGAGGTGGAGGAGGAGGATTGTGTATATCGCAGCCGTTGCTATTGACACTATATAATCGTCTTGCATCCGGGAGAGGAGGCGGCTGATTTACCGCTGCCCATCCACCTGAGGACGTCCTCGGTAAGTTAGGGGGTCCAGAATGTTGCTGTATCAGCGGTGGACTGGCCTGGTCCCCCGCCCAAGGTCTCTGTACATGCTGCATCCCATGCTGAATTTGCGCTTGTTGCTGTGTATGTTGAATCTGAGCTTGCTGGTGATGTATCGCTTGTGCGTGTGGTATTGATCTCACTTCATGTGGTAACTCTCCCAAACTATGTTGCCGTTCATGCCCTCCTAGCCCATGCTCCCACTGTGGCCTTGAATTCTCCCACTCCGACATCCCACCAGAATTATTCCCAATTCGTTTCCTCTTCGCAGGCGGCGGTCCATTAGAAGGAACACTAGCTGGTGAAGGTCGTTGCTGGATAGTTGTAGCATCTGGGGTTTCCCCAGCAGCTGGCGATGGCGGGCTCTCAGTGGGGTCTATTTCGACCTCATTAGCCTCCAAGCCTCCAAAATTCTCCGAGTCCGAGCGAACCGGCCCTAAAAACACAACTTACCGTCAACCTGTTTAATGGAGCATCGATTGGGCCTACCGCTCAATTGACAACTCGCACATGCGCCCTTGAAATATCCTTCCAACGCCACGCATAAGGCAAATTTCCCACGTCCCTATATTTATTAGTATGGCATTCTACCAAATTTTGGGTGAGAGCAAGGAGTCAGAAGAGTTGGTTTTGGGAGTTTGCAACCGCTTTGTCGCTTGATTTGCATCTTGCAAACTCCTAAGATAGGCTCACGACTCCTACTCCTAGCAAGAAAATGGTTATTTTGAACGGGACAAAATATATACATTGGCACACGACAGACATGGTGGCTCTGCCACCTCGCCTCTTGTGGCAAGCAGACAACCAAATCTGATCTGTTTCCTCCTGCTCTCGCCTCCAGTCTCAACTTCTGCGCCAGCTTCGACGCCTGGCCGCCAAGGTAGTTTCCGGCGTTCTGGCATCGATTGGAGCCGTTCCTCCATCGTCTGTGAGTCCTTTTTATGTCTTCGGCTCGTGGATGTGCCTGGTGTTTGTGTCGTAGATGATTCTGTGGTATCTGGCCGTGGCGGAGGAGAGGCAGATGATGGCTCGGGGCTTTCGAGGGTTTGTGGAGCTTCTCTGGTTGTGGGAGCCAGACCAGGAAGTTTTGTGCTAGGTGGACGATCTGTCGGTGTAGAGGGATGTGACCACTGCTCACCTTTCAACAATACCGTATCGTGTTCGTTGTCTGGCGGCATGATGATAGTGAGATGGGAGAATGACAGATATGAAAGAAGGGGTTTAGAAATTGATCGACAATGTAGAGGATAGAGTGTGAAGTAGTATTGACTGGATATGCTGCCCTTGCACAAATGTACGGAGATCTTATTCGATTCAGGGTTTTTCCGTGTGGCTTTACGGGGATCTTGAGCTTGTTGTCTCAGTCAACTGAAGTGCCGTATAGATGACTGGGTACTACCGGTACTGGCATGGAAAACTACCTTACCTTGTAACTCTGTGTAGAACTCTACAACTACAACTGAAATATGAGAATTCCAGCTTGTACCTTGGTAGTCTTCGGCAAGAGCCTGCTCTGCTATATCTGACAAGCGCCACCAATTTATTTGAGCAAGTGTAGAAACAGTAGGGTACCTAGCCTAGGAAGGTACATCAATCTTATCTCCGAATAGTAAAAGCCACATTCCCATTTTAGACATCTAGTCGCTCTAGTAGGCTATTGACTACCTACCAGTCAATCATACCTCCTTGAGCCAGTACTTGGGTAGCATAACTTGGAGGCTCAAACACCACACGACTAGAATGCTCTGAGCCATGGTACCTTCGATAGTATGGCTTGCGAAACTTAGATAACTGATGGAAAATTTTCATACAGGAGACCGATTTGAGCCCAGTTTCAATGCACTAGTAGTGACTTTGGCTGCATTTGTTCTGTCCGATATATTGGACATGAGAAAAAGACTAGGTACGGCCCAAGTGTGACAACGGCTCGGACTTCAATAATGTCGCTCTACACTTCTATCTAGATTCATAACTCCATAGTAGATTTAATCTCTATTTGTAAATGCTGTATATTGGTAGCAAACGGAGGAGCGAACTTGGTGTTGTACAACTGCGACTTGTTTTTCCATGGGCTCTGACTATCTGTCCTTCTTCTCTTCATTTGCAGCGTCTATCCCTTTCTCCTTCCTCACAGCATCGACCTCTTGCTCTTGTACCACAGCTGCTTCTTTCTGTTGCGATGCAAGGGACCTCTCGACCTGCCAGACCGCTCTCTTCAGTTCGAGAAAAAGTTCAGGAATGTCCAAGACTAAAGCTATATCCTTGCCCTCGTCTTCTGTCAAGAGAATCCTTTCTTCAGTCGGTCCGCTTGACTTAGCTGGGGTAGCGAACGGATTCTTGTTCCTAGCATATAATTTATCAAGTATTGGAGATGCTTCCGGCTTCAGAAGCTTCTTGTCGAGGAGAAATTGAATGTGTTTCGAGCCAGACAATGCGGTCCAATGCGACCAAGCTCTAAAGACTAGATAGAAAAAGGGCAAGTTGGGTATTCTGGCAGTCAGCATTACTGCAGAAAGGCAATGAAGGCAGGACGTACACTGGAACTATGGCAAGCGGAGCAACAAGCGGCATCCCGACAATTGAGTATATTAGTCTTTGCTTGTGCAAGCCGACCCTCTCCGTACTTAAGGTCCTCAACACATCCAGCACCTTCTCTTCCGGTATTATCGACGACGGAAACGAGACCTCAATCCGCCGATTCTCCTTTGCTTCGTCTTCCTGCCGCCTGGCAGACAGAGGAGGCACACTCTTTAGTCCCCATTCCTCAAACGGTATCCTTTGTAAGGATTTGTTCCCATTGTCTGACACCCAACGCTTCCATCCTTTCTCCTTCTCTCCCCACCCCACCCATATTGCTGCTGCCTTGTTTTTGCCCTTGTCGATCCAACTGCCACTCTGCTCGTTCTTGGTGGTTATGTTCAAGCGTTCGCAGTAAAGAAGGGACCGCCGGGTGGAGATGGGGAGGAGGAAGAGGCGCATTGTTTGGTTACACCTTGCCTTGTGTATCAGAGATGTCCAGGGTGTCTAGCTATATCATTCCTATGCAAATTGTGTTCCTCCAGATGCAACAGCAAATCAATTCTGAAGCATGAGCTTGTTCAGAATCTTCTGAAACATAGAATGGCATATGATTGGTCAAGGTGTTAGAGGCACGATACGTCAGAGATCAGCCCAAGACCCCTGAAGGAGATTGCCGAGCGAAGCTCTGGAAGCAGAGCAGAGCCGCATCGAACCTTGTGAACTAACGTAACGTACAAACGCAAATAATCAGTCACCAGTATCAGCATATAACGGAATAATCAACACAGTAAGTGAATACACGCACCACTCACTGACAAAAATTGGAAGTCAGGTGGTCCTAATATTAGGAAATCTCCGCCAACCATATTATTTGACTAAGCTGATTCTTATCTTTCTAGTGCATACTTTTAGGGTTGGACCTTCAAGTTCTGGTGTCGGCCATGGCATCTCAAGACCGATATTCTGCACAGAGCGCTCACCTCGATGTCCACCACATCATAGGCCAGAATGATACATCTGGTAAACGCGAGCACTCCACGTCATCGGCTTCATCCTCCAGCCGAGCTGGCATTCGCGCCATGATCAAAGATATGCATGTACCAGCACGTGCGAAAGCGGACTCGAATGCCTCGCGGAATACGTCTACGAGTGCGGGCTCAGATGTGCGACCTAGAACTGGGAATGTTAGGACGCTACCTCGTAGGTTTGCCTGCCGCTGAAATGTTTGGAGAGGCACTGACATTTGTGTAGCTTGGATAGACACGGTGGAGGATACGGACAATATAGTACTACCGCCGAATCCGGGAACAGCCTTCCTGTCGCCGCCCTCCATGGCTCGTGCCGCTGAGCATCATCACGCAGGCGCAACACCCGAGCGAAGGGTATCTCACGATGGTTTTGTGCACGAGCACGACGATTCTTCTGGAATACATGAGAAGAAGGTCGACACGGGGTTCTTTGGATCAAAGGAGCCTGTCAAGGGAAGGAAATGGGATCATAAGAGGGAAGGCGAGCCGGTGATCATGATGTCTGGCATCCCGCAGCAAGTCTCGCCATGGGGGACGTTTATAAAATCGTCAATGTATGGACCGCTGAAGGCAGAAGACACGAGGCGGGTGGACGATGAGTTTCTGAGGCAGCAGACTCCAGGATACGAGAAGCCATGGAGGGGTGACTTGGAGAGCAGTGAGGATCCGGATAGTACGATTGCTGGGCTCCTGCATAGCAAGAAGAAGAGAAGGACTATAGTTGCACGATTTCAGGTAAGTCCAGACACAACTAGTTTACACGCATTGCCATGGGACTGACGTGTTATACAGGCACACCTTCTCACCCACCCCCTCATCCCCCTTGCCTTCCGCGTCACAATCCTCATCACCTCAGTAATAGCAATCGGCCTCGCCTCCTCCATCCACCACCTATCCGACAACTACTCGTACGCACAGAACCCATCCGCTACTATGGCTACAGTTGTCGACTCCATTGCCATTCCCTACACCCTCTATATCACCTGGGACGAATATACCGGCAAGCCTCTCGGTCTGCGCTCACCCAAAGCCAAGATCCGCTTGGTCTTGCTAGATCTGTTCTTCATCATATTCCAGAGTGCGAATTTGGCACTAGCATTTGAAGTGCTGACGGAGAGGGATGGGAGTTGTAAGATCGGCTCGAATGGGGAGAATGGGGTTATCTGCGATCGGGTGAAGGCACTCTGTGGGATCCTGATGATCGGGCTGATCGCGTGGAGCTTGACATTTAATGTCAGCATCTTCAGGTAAGCCATTTATCTGTATCGTTCAAATTCGGGATGTTCTATTAACAGCACTCAGGCTCGTAGAAAAAATCAGCAGTCGAGCGTCAGAAAATTAGGTTCGAGGTCTCAGGAGGATTGAGATAGTTGTATGTTTACACAGGCGGAATGGAAGTGGGATTTTGTACCATCTTGTATCGCATATCTTCCCGCAAATTACAGGGAATGTCAGAAGTCATTTGGCGTAAAGACACATTGCATAGCATGGCATATAGCGTGGCGTTTTCGGAAAATGGGGAATGAGGGATAGAGAAAGGGCCACGATACCACACTCAGCTGATACACAGCGAAATCTCCAATAAATTTCCTTGCCTAAGCAATCTACTCTTCGACGTCGTGAAAAATGCTCTGAAAATTCCGGTGTCAAGATCAATTGACGAATATGATTGATGGCAATCCAGTAATCTACTAATTTTATCACTGTATCTCGAACCTCCACACAACAGTGTTAGCAACTTGCGATAAGATTTTCTAGATGTCTAGAGACGCTGAGAGAACCTCATAGGAAAGTTGAGATGACAACAGAACCGCTGCAGAAGCATGGGAGTTTGGGAATCGGCTGAACGATCTCACTCTCAGATTTGTCTTACGCTGGTTGTGCTGAATGCACTTATTTCTTGCACCGAATGATGTAGAAATACCAATGTTAGACTGCAGTGCTTTCCAGTAGGAATTGAATTATGAGACAACAGTAAGCATTCCTGCAACGATAGGGATCTTTGCGACTGCGTCTGATGTTTGGGTCACAGGTATGAGTATCAGTGTTGAACAGTCGTCTCAGTAGTGAGATGGTCTTGTATATCCCAAACCCAATGAGCTTGGGAGGAATTGCTACAAATCGTATCTTAACTGTAGCATGATGATGCCACCTATGCTAAAAAAGCAGAATTGGGTATTCCCTGCGCCATGATGCCCAAACCATAGATATCCCCAACTCCAGTAGACGCAAATTTGCTTTCAGAACTGGGAAAGATTAGTACTACGTCACACGCGATAGAGATACGTACCAGTTTCAACGGCGTTCTATTGAGACCTTTCCGACCAATCAGCATTGCACGTTGCTTATTTGGTCGTTGCTGCAACCTCCTGAAAGCTTCTTGGATATGCCGTGGTTCGACAGGCGTGCGGCCTTCGGATGGTGGATTGAATAGTCCTTGGGCTTTGCGCTTCTTCCCAGCTTGTTCACCACCAGCAACTGCCTTTCCCAAGTCTTCCTGCTCCTTGATCTTCAATGCCTCTTCTGTCAGAGTTTGCACGATCTCGAAAGTCAAAAAACCGAGGATATCCACGATATCGTCGTTTGGCTTTGAATCAGTGACTACTCCAAAACCAGCCCATTCCTTGAACCGCTTAGTCTTACGAAAGGTGAACGATGCTTGTCGGTATTCGGACCACGTAACGTATTCCTCCTTCGTCATGACTTTCGTGCGCTCATCCGCTTTCTTCAACCGTTGTAGTGTCGCATAATTCATCTCCTCCTCATCTTCATCTTCTTCATCTTCTCGTTCAGGGACTTCCTGGCTGTAAAAAGAGTGTACCTCCCAAGGCAACCCGATCTTCGTCTTCTTATTCTTTTTCGCTTCCGCAACGACCGGTCCGGCTGTAGGTCCTCCAGGCTCATCTCCCCCTCCAATATCCGGCTCCGCCCCTTTATCGTCCGAATCCTTGACGTTCTTGCGGACATCCTTCCACGAGAGAAAAGTTCGGAGCCGAGAAACCTTTGCGACATCATGGCGAATGAGAAATATCAAATCGTCTGTCGCGATCGATTTGCTTCCGCGCCGTGATGCTTGTTCGGTGCACTGCCGCAACATCTCAATAACTTGTTGGCGCACGATTTCCTCGATCATGCCAGTGGTTTCAGGTGATGCTTCAGCCGTTTCTCCAGAGACGTACATCATCTGTCGGAAAATGTCAAAATGTTTCTTCCATGTGCCTGCTAGTAAATTCCGCTTTGGTTTTCATTTTCGGCATGGTGTACCTCTTCGGACGATTCTCTCCAGTAGGATGCCATCGCCTTCCGAGTTACAACGCAACAAGTCCGCGAGAGATGAATATGTGGAGGATATTGTCGACTGACCTGTTGGATCTCCGTCCGGTACCTTGCTGTTTTGTCTGCCATCTTGTTTACAAAGAAGGTGCGATACCGATGCCGAGGGTTTCTCTTCGCAGGATCAACTCCACTAGGTAAGGAATCGAGTCAAAATCCTCAACACAATGGGACTTTCGGTCAATGCACAATCGTAGAGTTTTGATTCACGCATCGCTCAATTATAAGTTCGCAATGAGACGTCAGTTCCTGTAGCCTCAATTCACTAGCGCAAGGCTACCAACAGCTACCTACTCCCAAAGTGAACAAGCTCTACTTACTCACTTCGGTACTAGCGTCATGTGTTCCTCCCTGTGCATACCACTCCGACTTGACGGCGGTGAAGTCTTTGTTATCTCACCACGCTCTCATCGTCCTGGAATACCCACATCCGACTTGAGAAGCAGCTTAGGCCCAACCAAGTTGAAACCACCGAGTCTCAGAAATGCTGACTGGTAACACACCACACCATTGCTCAGGCAATACGTGAAACCTCGTAAGAAGAAGATAGTCTGCGTACTTCATAGATATGTACTGTTAGGAGTATTGATCATCCCCTATATTAATTGCTAAGATGGAAAACTCGGAAGTTGGGAGTCGTAGAAGCCCTCAATATCCGGATGAGGGTGTGACCGAAGCTACTAAAGAGGAGCCGAGGGGCTTCTATACGTATCGTGCAGCTTCGGAAGTCTACACTGTAGCTGGTGTTGGTAAAGTTTCCCCCGTCTACACTAGCGTATATGCTGAGGTGTTTGGCTCAGGATCTTTCCTCCTGTGACATTGGAGCAGCTCTCTCGTGAGAGTAGTGTCCTGTACTCCGACACGACTACATCCTGTATGTCCAAGATTGGACAAGATGGAGGTGTTGTGAGTAAAACTGTAAGAGCTCTGTTCAGAAGAACTACCGACAAAGACAACCGTATCTAAATACCTGATTAAAAGGCTCTTCGTTGGGGTATGTAATACTGGAAAGCTGTGGAAGTTCACGAGGATAAGTCGCTAATCAATCAAGTCAGAATGTGTGATCAAACCATTTGGATTCGAGCTCACGTCTGCAAGCTTCGCTGCGTATACAGTCTCTGTCTCTGTGTTCACAGGCACTTTATCTGGTATCTTTTCAGCTACATCGCCGACCATGGTATGCTCCGCTTGGTCAGTTCTAAAATCGTGATACTCGTTTCCAATAGATGGCTATCGCAAGAAGTTGTTGATAATTTTTGGCTTGGCCGGAGCAGTGTCTTCAATGTTGTTCCTTTTGGCTCCTCCTCAGCTTTTTCTCGCAGTACTTATTCTAGATATTATCGGTGTGTAATGTCTCGGATCATCATTCGTGTGTAACGGTCGAAGTTGCCTGCATTGTCAGGTGCAACCGGAGTTGCAAGCGAAGGATGCGTGACGTGGCTTGCGAGCACGTGCATGTACATTCAAATGTATAGTAGAGTAGAGAATTGATTGCTGATCAATCCTAGTAGCCTTTTGGCCCAGTTGTCAAGGGTGCAAACTACTCTACACCGGTTGTTACATCGTGCTCCTCAACTCCGTTCTGCCTCTTCTAGTGCTCAATCATCCATCCACCTAGTCTCCGACAATACGAATGGCTGAGTTATCTCCTGCCACGCGATATCAAAAGGAAGAAGACGAGAGTATAGTAGTCATCTCAGATTGATGGCCGTAAGAGAGACTCGGCCGGTCTTCAACTCTCCTCGAAGACCTCCTCAATAGGTATATGAGTTGGGTATATGGCTGCTGTGTTTGTCCAAGCCTTTAGCATCGGACTGCTATTACGCTGTCCAAACGAGAATGTCTTCGACTCTGCCTCTCTGCTCCTTACTATTTATAGTAGGGCTGTGGTGGTTCATGTTCCCTATACCCTCACCAATATGGCTACGCTCCAGGCCAGGTCCACCTTCAGACACATTTTTCCCAACGAGGAAATTGGCGAAGCTTTTGGGGGTGTGGATTGTTTGCCCGATCTTCATTATAGAAAACCATGAAGATTGCCATGCAGCTCCGACAGGTTGCGATTACTTTAGCCGCTTGGTTCCTACTTTCTGATGCAATGGCAACTGTCTGCGGGACGGCAGTCATATTTGCAACAAGCGAGCTGAAGATGGGCACTGTTTTTATCGCATTGCTATCGTTCACAGCCATAACAACTGTCGACTTTTAGGCCGAGCATGAGGGCGTTCTTTGTCAGGCACGCACAAGATTGAAGAGCGAAAACGTCAACAACTTACGACCGACCGGTAACGACACCTGGCATGTTTATGGGGTTTATGATAATGAGAGGATGGACGCTGCTACTTTTATTGAAGTTCAGTTTGTCAGTGGCAGGCATGTACCTGGATCTATATATGAGGTCAGATCAGTCACATCTCACGCAGTAGCGCAGTACTCACATAGAAGGACGCAAAGTAAAACGCCCAATAATTCAAAGAAATTAAACGCAAAGAGCACTTAAGTTGGCTTCTTGAACGCGCTCCATTCGACAAACGATCCCGATTTGCGAGGAAGCAATCCTTGCCTCAAGAACAGATTGACGAACATCAGCAAGAAGACCACCAGGAAATCCATGCATCTAATATCCCATGGAAAACCTTCTCCTGGTCAGCATTTAGAGTTTCTTTTTTCACAGAAGGTCGATTCTCACCTATCTTAGGTTAAGATACTGAACCATGGCCGGAAAGACCATGTGGCCGGTGCTAGTTTCTCTTGCAGCAATGGTAAGAGCAAGATCCCGCTTATTGAGAAATTAATGTGATATCAGAGTCACACTTGGAAGTCAGATCAGTCTCAGACCAATACCAACACAAACCCATTGATCAAGAAATACCTGCCAGTACTCAGCCGCCAAGGTTATTGCAAAGGTAGCAATGCAAATCAAGGCCGAGCCAGCGAGAACAACAGCCCCAGTTTAGCTAGCATCTGTTGCTCTGCCAGACAGCGTGGATCAAACAGGAGAGCAAAGACCTATTTCTCCAGAAGAAACAATCAGCTGTATGTCATCAAATGATCGAATTTAGAAGTACTCAAAAAAAAAGAAAAACTGTCTTGTAAGCACCACCAGTCAGAAAGCAACTGAGGACTGCACCCAGCATACCTGCACACCCCCAATCCACGATATATTCGACGGTGATTCGGGCATCGTGATTCAATATTGCGCCTGGAAGACCCCAAAGCTCGCCGGATACCCCCAAGCAAGCGCTACGATGAGGTGATCAACGAACACCTGACTCCAAGTAGTGAGTTCGCCATCAGGAGGATCTAACATCTTTGTCTACTCTGGGCCATCTTCCTCGGAAGCAGGATTGTCCAAGCTCTGCATGACCATATCCGTGTTGGCGAGAGATTCGGCCATATACTCTCACGGGAATCTGCATTTCTTTATAACAGAAGAAGTGCTCGATCTTGCGTGAGACAAAGACTTAGTCGTAAGGACAGCCGAGACAAGCCAAATATTACTGTACTCTTAGCCAATTCTGGTGACTATGAACATTTAGCGTGATACTGTCGGTCTGGGCATGCCATTAATTAAGGCGTTATAAAATTATTCGAAAGGCGCGACTTGGCGTCACCGTACAGCCAAATCAAAACAGCACATGCCACCGACAAAATTCAGACAGAATACTTGCTCATTACTGCACTTTTTTCGGATATAAGAAACGAATTCCATGTAATCATTCAATCCATCCATACTGTATCTAGTGATGTTGTCCTTCCATGGGCAAAACCTCAGTCGGCAATGACGGCCCTTCAATACTTACATAGTGCAATAAACAGAAAAGTCAACAACTACCACCAAGTAGGCCATCCCCAATTCCTGCCCAAACCTAACGCACCTACATCAGCTCTCTTGGTGCTTGGAGCCATGCTTCTCAAGGTATCTTGTCCCACGCTCCTTTTGTTTCTCAGCGCTACATCTCGAAGGTGTTCCCTCTGAACGCCAATGTCGTTCTTTATCATCCATTTTGACACATGATCCATAGGATCGAGACTTGTACTTAATGGCTCGTAATTACTGGCACTGACGCTGACCCGGTGGTGGCGCCCTCGGCTTGTGCGACGCATTTCAGTCCAGATCTTACGTGCCGGATCCATCTCCTGGTCGATGCCATACACATATTCTGGAAAGGATGAGGTTGTCTCGTGTTTTTGCGGAATGGCAATAGATCCAGTGAAAGGATCATCATTCTCTGATACCGGATCCAAGCTTAAATGGGGAATATCATCATCTGTGAATGTCTCCTCACCGGAGCCCAGCGCATCACGACCATTCGATGCAGGTCTCTTTGCCAGGGGTATCCGCACTCTGTCCTCTGCCAGCTTACGAATCGCTTGCCGCGCCTTCTCAACTGGAAAGTGCGATTCAATTAGGACGATGACTGGATTTGATGGTAGCCTTTGGTTACTGGGTGGAGCTACAATCCATGTCGAGTTCGTATCGTGACGTTTGATGGTCGCAGTGGCATCAGTCTGCATGATCGTATCTTTGAATCCGGAGTGATTGTAAGTAATACGAACATTCAGGTACGTAGTAACCGTATTTCCCAACTTTCTCTCAAGATCAGCGATCAGATCTTCAGAGCCGACGGAGAACGGGAGAGAGACTCTTCTAAGTCTTATCTTTGCCTAGAGTTTTGTCAGGTTTCGAAATGTTTGTTGTTCGGAAAGAGGTTCCTACCAAGGTTAAGATGGTATCTCCAGGTGCGATGGTCTTGAGCTCATGCAAATTTCCAACAATTTCACGTATGAGGCAGTCATGGCCAGGAAACAACTCGATGCGCATGGAGTGAATCCTACCATGGTCGGTGTCTATGTAAGTCAGTGCTTCAGTCTGCAAAAGGGATATTGCCTGATCACGATAAGATCACCATACCAAGACCATCTGATCCTTCGACACTGGCCGACTCTCCATCCGCTCGGCCCAGTGTCCCTGTGATGGAGATCGCCACCCACAACGTACAAGAACCGCTTTCCATGCTCTGTACCTCTGGCGTTATAGTGATATCCGGGCGGAGCGCGAGCGCTGGACGTCGCATGCCCTCTGCCAGACTGGTATCAAATGTAGCTATCGAGACCATTGAGCGGCCAGAGACCCGTCTGTTCGGGGTGGTAAGACTACTAATGTCTTTGGGGCCTAAAAGCTTCCGAAGACTGCCCCGACCTCCTATTGCTTTCATGAGGAAGTTCTTAGACTTTACCCGACGTCTAGCCGGTATATTTGGAGGCCTGTAACAGTTAGCTCAATACCCTATCATCCAGAACGTGTAACAGTACACCGTCAGACGAGGTTCTGGACATTCAGAGCTTCTGTCGAGTAGTTGCGAGCGCAGGTATACACCTGGACTGGATGTTCTGGGAGCAGGTTTTGAGGCCTTGGGCGTCAGATCTGGATCATCGGGTTTGGTAGGCGTGATTTCTTGTACACAGATGAGCTTCAATCCAAAAGAATCGACCTCAGACCCAACACTAACCGTTGGAATTATACACCATCTCAGAGATCGCGTTAAGTGAGCTTTCGTTGGAAGAGTCAGCAAAGCCTTCCAATACGCTTGGCCGTTTCTTCCGTAGCTTGTGAACCGTCAGAGGCCGGTCTGCACCAAACGGCGGGCTTCCGACATTGAAACTCTGGTCGAAACTCTGCGTGGAGCTTCTTGAGATTCTTCGTACTCCTCCGTTGAAGAGTTGGTCCTCGGAAGAACTGCCCGAGATGGTTTGGCTACGTTTAATGATGCGAAGTGGATGCGGTTTTGCCGGTTGGGATTCGAAAAGCTCCATGTTTGACGAGACTGAGCATCTGGTCGCCATACTTCACGGGTAAGGCTTTCGTCAACGGACCCGAGCTCGAGAGAGGAGTTTGGCCGAGACTGAGATTCGGATGACCGACTACTCGATCCGCGCAAGCTCGGTCTCAGATGCAGATGATGTGGATGATAATTGAAGGTGAGCCTATCCCAGAATCGGCGGACGAAGTAGCCAAAAGCTCGAAACAATCCCTATATGCGATTAGTAGGGGACCCCAAGATATGATAACAAAGAGTTAACGTGCTGCTGAATTCAGTGCGATCACCGCTGCAAATGCTGCTATAAGAATTGGCACAATAACAAGAGCACTAAGCGCAGTGTTAGGACTACTCATAGCCAAAATGGAGGAATGCTTTCGAATGCTACAATACCATGTAATGTATGTATCTTCATTAGAACCTTTTGAGGATGAAGTGAAGCATGTACGTGTCCGGGCAGGAGCAAGCTCAACGCAAATAGGAAGGAATACCGCACCTATCGCTCCAGACCGCAGTATGCCCAGCCTGGCAAGCACGTAACACAAGAAGGTACGATTTCAGAACGAGTAGAGGTTGAACACATGTATACTTGAGACAGTATGGCTCTATTTCAACTTCGCTTCAGTTGCGACTGATGAATGTGGCCGGCAGCTAACATTGAGCCCAATTTATACAAGTTCCTTCACAAAAATCCTATGATGTCTGGGGCATCCATTCGTTTGGTGAGAGGGTCTGAATGTTTCTCAGTCCTATATGATGCCTATGGTTGTGATAGAGTAAGACAGTGAAGCACGAGCAAGACTCTTTCTTCTTTTTAATAGTGATTAAGAGTCTATCTGGCCGCGACGCTAGTGTAGCTCCGTCCTGGATATGAGTGTTTCCCAGTATCCATGTCGAGTGAACATCGGGGGGGGGGGGGGGGAAGATGCGCTGCTCGGTCAATAGCGGATAATTGAATATTCAGCAATGGGGGACAAGTTGATAGCAGCACTTGTTCGGGCTACGACTCATGGCGTCGGCAGTCATTTGACATATCGGAGCCACTTCAAACGTTGACCTTCGGTTGATTAACGGTGTCTGCGAGACTTCTAATCGTCCTCTTGAGATCTTCCACTTCGTCATCACCAAGTTTTAAAAACCTGATGAGATCATCTCCAGCTTCTTTGCCAAACAAAGCCGATTCAGCAATGCTGCCATCGATGCCCCTTTTAGCTCGGACCTCCCAGACTCCCTCCCAGTTCCACTCGCCCGGCCTTCTGGCTTGCGTAGAAGCGCTCGTACCTCCAGCCAATGCTTGGTAACCTACTAGTACACCCTGGCTACTGTTGGTCTCGTTACCACCATCACTTACAACATCATGGTCACTCTTTATGTCCATGATTTCGGGAGGCAAGATTACTCCAGCTTTGATGCGATACGAACGCCACGCATGCCAAGCCCCTGGATTTGCGGCTGCTTCCAGCGGGGTGAGATCAAGTACTGTTTCATCGTCAAAAGCACTTCTGATGTATCTCAGCACTTCATAGATGGTCGGATGACTTGCTTTCGCCGATAGGTGACCTGCAGAGCTACCTGTACTCAGTGCCTTGGCTGAAGAATTCATGCTGTTACAGTTGTTTGCAGAAGTGGACGTTTGTCTCGGCGTAGAACTGCAATCCTGTGATGCGGTCCCTGGCTCTGAAGTTGGTAACTTTGCATGACTCCGTCCAAACCAGAGTGGGAACCCATGCCTGAGAGAAAAGCCGCCAGGAGGCAAGCCCCCGTCTTGGATATCTGTTGTGTACAGATACGTTGTAAGAGGGGTAATCAGCGGATGAAACACATCAGTGCTGAAGGTCACCTTCGTTTTTATATCAGCAGTGTGAAAGATAGCCGTTGAAGAGTAAATGGATTGTCGAAACTTACCATGGGAGCTAGAACGGGATATTTCGGCGGGAAATAAATATGGAAACGAAGTATAGATGGCGCATAAGGTCCTGTCCATCGACGAGAGTTAGTCAAAATATAGGCTATGTAAGACAATTTGGCTCGAACCTTTTCGAACGAAAATAACTCCAGACCAGATTGTTGCATCTCCAGGTGTGAGACTAAGAAAGACTCCTTGTGGACTGGCAGATTTGAGACTGGAACTGTGAATACATTAGTTTCTGAAAGACCCAGAAGGATACTGCTACTTACAATTCCACAAGGAGATTCTGCTTCCGCACGGCGGAAATCGACGAAAGAGATCTCGGAGCCATGTTTATTAAGTACAAAAGTGAAAGAGTTTATGGCCCTGAAACCGTGCTCGAGCTCCGGGAAATGATGTCCACGGGCAGAAACTGACCGCTCTTTATAAATGTACACAGCGCGTTTACAAAGGCGCGGGTGCAAGTCGAGAGAACAATTTCACCCAATATTCACACAGAACAGTATCGGAGCTTCTTCATATGCGCCATACCAGCATAGCCCAGGTATCTTATAAATGGACATAGCTTGATGAGTGTGTATCTGCTATTATCTATAGGTTATAGGTTATCCCGCTAGGTCATGATGCATCCCTCGCAATGGACTCTTATTCCGAAGCGCACAGCATGCATCTGAACGACTGCAATCTCGGTACCTGTCTTGATCTCGCGTCGCATCTGTCCCCACACCGGCTTGCTCTTATTCAACCACCGCTCAATCTTTACCCAAACGCTGCTCAATCTTGGCCATCTCTTGTTCCTTGAGTTGCTTGATATCGCCCTTCGAAGCATCATACGCAGCACGAACTTGGTTGAACGGGTTCTCATCGCTCTTCTCAAATTCCTTTCGTACCTTATCCTTCTTCTGGTTTTGTCGCAGACCTTGTCCGCTTCCATCCTCGTCCATCTCCTTCAAGCGCCTCTCTTCGAAAGCGGCATAGGCCGACTTGAAACGACGTTCGGGATGTTTATCGATTTTCGTAGAATCTGCGCCCGTGGCTAACGACAGGGCGTCGAGGGCATTGTCGATACCAGTAGCATTCAGGGAGGCAGACGATTTCGGTGTATTATCATCTAGCCGTGACAAATCGAGTCCTCGTCCGGCCTTCTTTATTGCAACCTTTGAGTTTTTAGGTGCAGCGCGGGCATCCTTTTCCTCTTCTGCCAGGAGAGCGTCCTTCTCTGCCTTCTTGCGAGCTTGTTCGGCTTTCTTTGCCGCCTCTGCTTCCCTAAACAGAGGCTTTGTTAGTTTTCTGTTCAGTAGAAGGAAAGGTTCTCAGTAGTTCCTAGCATACTTCTTTGCGTTGGATTTGGCTCCTTTGCCCCAGTCCTCGTCTTCTATTGCTGCTTTTTTGTCGGTTTCCACTGCTGCTTTGTTTTGCGCTGCCTCGGCTTTCCTCGCATTGCCAGCAACTTTCCTTGTGTTTTCTCCTGCCGCTTTCTTTCCTGCCATGACTGTGGGTATAAATCACTAGATTTGGTATAGTATGAGGGATCTCCAAGATATTTTGGCGTGCGATGCAATCTGGCAGATATTTGTTGATGACTCGAGTCTCAGGAGTTTGGCGGGGTTCTAAGCCTCATCGAACCCCTCGCTCACATTCACATGTTGGTTAGTGCACGTGACTACTGCCAAGGCCAATGGCAACCAAGACTGTACAACTTCAATTCAATATGAGTCTTGACTCCAGCTAATACCCTCAGCAAGACGCTCGATTTAATGTCCAGCGGAAAAGAGAAGCTTCCCAATGAGAGCTCTAAGTCTGTTGTTGCGAGCAAATCGACTGAGTTATGCTGATTACTGGAGTGGGTACATCGCAAGAAGAATGCAATACCTCCGTGGTCTGTTCGAAGTGCATTACTGCGATCATCTACAGGTCGAATATAGCCAACCATTTGGAGAGGTCGATCCAACGTCACGCAACGATGGTATACATTGTGTTTTGATGTGCTTATATCCTGCAGAAAGTTCCTCTGTCATCCTACACTTTTCACGTAGGTAGACGCAACAAATCGTATGGTCTGGGAATGCAGTCACAGCGGTATCCAAGTCGAGGAACATCATACACTCATCCATCTGTATCGTTGGAGACAGGAGGATATTCGGCAACGCGTTCCAGTTCTCGTGGAGACTACTCTCAGTCGTTCGGCCAAAAAAGACTACTTGATGCAGTGTAACGCGTAGCCTCCCGATCACCCGCCTGGCAAGGCTGATCTGCGTAATGCAACTCTCGGTCTTGTCAAACAAGATACAGCTACAAGGGAACTGTCAGCGCACGAACGATGGTCATACGGGTCTGGATGATCTCAAGATCAACAGTTGCCAAGTATGAGCACTTTTGTTGCACATCGATAACGTCTGACGGAACGGGCTGGGCACCTGTACCTCTCTGAATTAGGAAAACTGGGCGTAGGTAGACCAACGCCGCACCCTTTGACGTTGAGTGTGCAAGGTGCTGTTGATGATCTTGTGATGACTCTATCAGCGCCCAAAGTTGCACCAGAGCGGGTGGAATCTTGTGGCCAAGCCCAATCGGAAAGCTACACCAATCTCAGCCTGCTTCGTGGTTGTGTTACCAACAGATATTCAACCGAAGACTGCATGCTGTACTGCACTTATGGCTATGCTCTGCAACCCACCCACATGGAAATGTACATGAAG
This sequence comes from Calycina marina, assembly GCA_019669825.1. Lineage (NCBI taxonomy): Eukaryota > Fungi > Ascomycota > Leotiomycetes > Helotiales > Pezizellaceae > Calycina > Calycina marina. Next base: position 19,663 of record MU254061.1, read on the forward strand.
ATCAAATTCCAGTAGCCTGGCTGACTGATAGACCGGTCATGAGAGTCGATGTGAGTTTAGCTGTTGCGAAATACTCGGTACGACTGGGGTATACCAACACGGATGCATGATGCAAGCTTTGGATCTCAAGCCTCACGCCGGTGCATAGACCACTGTATTTGGGTAAAGGGACAGTGGAACTACAAGCGACTGATAGCAAAAATAATCACACAGCTATGGGTGAAGCTTTCGACATACAGTGGGCAACGCGACGCAGATGTGAAGCTCGATGTCCATGACAAATCAAATGATCTTTCCTTGTTCACGGGAGAGAGAGCCTCCGCATGAGTATCGTAATATAGCCGTCAATTGCATGGAAAAGTGAAAAGCAGTCTTGTTTGCCTCGACTCCCAGTTTTAGACATCCTTGCTGTCTCTCAAGCAAGTATCAACTAACGCTGCAGGAAGGAGCGCATCTGCCATGACAACATGTTTGCTCCCTGAAGTCATTGACGAGACTGTTCATTCTACACCGTCTACAACAGTCGATCTGATGATAGCCCTTTGGCGGTGACAAAAATTGTATTGGAGTCGGCTCAAGCATAGCCTTGGCAAAGGTTCACGTTATCGTCTCAACTTCACGTTTGCTATGTTCGAAACATGCTCGCACAAGCATCCACAAGGCGATCCCAACGCCACGTCTGCAAGAATCATTCATGATCATCGTTCCTCGCTCCGGGAAACGTGGCTGGTGGATCGAACGAACAGATGAATAGATATGGGCGCCGTTCTCCTAAGCCGGCGGTTAGACAAATGAGGATATGGTGTAGGCAGTCCGAGACAACTATTGGGTATAATCCTTGCAATTGAAACGTCGCTGCGTGGTCGTGTTGACCCAAAGTGGATAAAGTGTGAGTGGAGAGTATGCCGAGAAAATGAATCACGAGAACAGCCTCAGCGCTGTACTCAGAAACGTGTCATGAACCTATAGCTCTCAAAGGTGGACTGTTCTCTAAGCAGCATAAAATTCGAAATGGAAAATGGAATGGTTGATATCAAAGTCGAACATATGTAGGAAAAGGGGCAAAGGCCCACAACTACCTAACCGAAAGTCAAGCGACGGAAGCTCGATCCCATAGCCCCGGTACTCTACTCCAGGCTCTAGGTCAACTCCTTTTACTAATTCTACTGGTTTCATGTCTGAAAACGATCGAAGCGGTGGTGGATTTCGGTTAGTCAGCGCGGCCGGATGTGCCTCCGCGACGACTAAATGCTTTCTAGCTGACTTCTAGTGGCGACAACGAACGAGCCTAACAATATTTCACTTGAGCGATATCACTTGGCACTGGCGTTCCGTTTGTTCTACTAGTCTAGGTTCGATTCTTCAAAAATCTTGCGGGTTTGCGAATTACTTTGCCGTTGCCAGCTGCAAAGCTATGTGGTACCCCCGTTGCCAAGTGTACCTTGTTGGAAGCGATCTGCCTCTTTTTAAGTGTCACCAAGTCTTCCAATGCTTCTTTACTTCTCCCGGATTCGACGCTCGGCGAGCCATGGTAGCGTCAAAGAAGTTTCTGCAATCTTTGACACAATCGATAACAATGGTCAGTCAAACGATAGAATCAAAATTAATAAAGGGATTCAGTCGCTCACAAGCACAAAAATATATCTTCCACGCTGTCGGCTGCGCACCAGTACATTGTACATACGTCAGTGACCGGCTATAAGTGACAGACGCGCATACAAGAGATGGCCACCTGGCTCCTCTCCATATCCTGGTCTCTTCTATTGCTTATTCGCGCTGACCATTGACCACTCCTGCTCCCTATTCTAGAAGTACACAGCACAGTGTATACAAGACAGCGGCGCAGCTTACATTACCAATTCGATTTATTACTTTCTCAATATTTCCCGAAGTCTCCGGCAACTTGGTTGACTCGCAAAGATGTGCGGATTCATTCTTTACTGGGACTCATCGGAGCGAGGAGCACAGTTCAGCTGGTGGTCTGGGTGTCAGTCGACGAGTTAAAACACTGGCTTCTTGTCCCCGGTCCTTCGACCAGATTAGCCGCATGGAGCCCTTTCCAGCGCAGTGGTTCGGTACAAGGGGTATCCTAGAACCTTGAAGAGCAACATTCTAATGCAGAAACAGCAGCGAGATGTCCTATACAATTAAGCTCTATATAATTTATAATTTGCTTCATCCGCTGAGTACCCATACGTCGTGATCGTGAGGCATTGGAAACTGATGTCCGAGAGAGATCCCACAAACTAAATAGTGTTCTTGTCACATTTGAGACAAAACCACGGCTCGATGGTGAGTTGCCAGCTTGCGAATGGTATTCATTGTTGTCCGAAGGAAGAGGAATACTCGCAACTTGCTGTAGATAGCTTATGGTGAACTCTCTCGTGAATAAAACAATTGTTTAATTACCAGACGGACCCAATAACGCCTCAAGGAAATCTAGCAAACGTACGGACGGGATGGACTCAGTCTGGTCTGCCTTACAGTTAGTTATACCGCTCCTCTGTTCAGCGATCATTATTCGCGCTTTTTGATGGCCATGCACAGGAGTTTTGAGTAAGCCCAACACTCTAAAGTGCCAGTGTCTGCCACGCAAAGCATCGTATGACCCAGTTTCTATTTCCCAGTACGGACGTGAGGCTGTTGATTGTATGCAATGACAGCAAGCCCCTGTGAATCTGAGGCTCAATACGAGTATCCAAAGCAATTGCGCAGAAGAACCGGTAGCATTCCTTCTCCCTGTGCGAGCGATGAACATGCAGTCCTGAACCAGTTGATGGAAGGATCGCATGCTCGATTTTCTGGATTCGAGCTATTTGAGAGTGATGACCAATTTGCAATACTTTCTATTGTCCGTCTTACTTTTTTCTCCCTTTCTATATAGCTCCCTTCACAATTGGACGATGTTCGATATTCCAAGATGAAGCTATCAAAAACCAATCTCTCGAGCCTCTTTCTCGTTGGCTTACCAGCGAAGTTATAGCCTCCAGCTGTCTAGCTTCGAATACCTTTAAAGCGAAAACAGGTCAGCGCATGCTATGGTCGTCATGCCACCAAAACCCAAACCGCAACTCGCAAGGATGTCTGTTTGCAGGCAAAACACATGGCATAACCCCATAACGAAAGGACAACTTTCCGAATTCCCTGCCTTCTCCCTGCCAAGAGCGTTCCAAAACAACATTCCAGATTGCCATCTACAGTACCACGTTCTAGCTATCTGGATCAATGGAGTACCTAGTGGGAACGAGGTCATGGAGTAATCACCAGGATAGTAATGTATGTATACGTTGCGTGCATGGGGGCTCAGGCACCAATCCAATCCCCATGAGTTGGGAGTAGATTAACGATGTTCGTGACCCATACGATGAATCGTATCTCAAGTTCCAAGCTCACTCACTACCTGACCCTTGGAAGTCAAGGGGTGTAATTCCGGTACGCTTCCAAATACCCACTTCAATCCACCTAGGTAGTCCACCTACACATGAGCACCTACCTAGCAAACCGTACGCCGCCACCACTCATCGACATAATTTATTCTTATATTCGATGTTGCGGCCGCCACTATCCGAGCCTTCCCCTATTATCACTTCCCTTCCCCGGCGGTCAAGCACATATGTATACAGTTTCGTACCACGCACAGCACAATTAGCCTTCTTAAGCTTTTCCATTTCCCAGTTCTCACTTTCCTTTCACTCATTTATTTCACGACTTGCCATTATCAATTGGGCCACTGCGATTAGCTACTACAAGTCCAAGTCATCTAATTCTCGCTGGAACAATCGAAGACCTCTACCAGCAAACACACTTTGGACGGCGATTGTCTCTCTACAACAACTTATATAATACATTCATCTATCAAGTCAAGTTTACGACTGCCGCACACCTCAACATCTCACTTTGTCAACCAACCGTCGTCGCGATCGACCTCTAGAAAGCTGTATCAATCTCGCAATACCAGCCATAGGTGGTGCATACAACATGGGTTTCCAAAAGCCGGGCCCTGCGTTTCCAACGCGCCAGATGACCATTCTAGGTAAGTCAAGCATCGAGGAGATAGATAGAGGAAAGAAAGGGCTGGATGCGGCGCAAATTTTGGGGGACCCTGGCTGACCTTTTGCAGCAATATGTCGCATCTGCGAGCCCATAGCATTCATGTCCATCTTCCCATACGTGTATGACATGGTCAAGAACTTCGGCATCACAGACAACGAGAACCAGATTTCCGTGTATGCTGGCATGGTTACTTCGGCATTCGCCTTTGCCGAGTTCTCGTCCGGCGTACCATGGGGTAGGTTGAGCGACAGGATTGGGCGAAAACCGGTCTTGCTCACCGGTCTTGCGGGCACAGCATTAAGCATGCTGATCTTCGGATTTGCGCCAAGTCTCCCTGTCGCACTGCTGGCCAGAGCACTAGGAGGCCTTCTCAATGGGTACGATGAGCTGTTCACCCGGTTCTCGGGCCCCTTGCTTCCGATGATCCGATCCGATGCTGTGACCTGTGCTAACGAGGAGATGCATGCAGAAACATTGGCGTCCTGCAAACCACCGTCGCAGAAATGGTCACGGTGAAGGAGCACCAGCGTAAGTTGACAGGTCATGTTCTCGCTTGCTTGAGCCGCCTTACTAACCAGTCATCCAGCTCGCGCATACACAATTATGCCATTTGTGTGGTGTCTCGGGTAGGTCCAGATCTCAGATCTATGTCACAAAACTCAGCAACTGATTTCTTTTTCAGATCAATCCTTGGCCCAGCACTCGGGGGCACCTTAGCCAGACCAGCCCAACCGCAGAACTACCCAGGCATTTTCCGACCAGGATCCATCTGGGACCGGTTCCCCTACTTGCTTCCCAACCTTGTTTGCACAGTTGTCGTTACGTGTGGCGTTATAATTGGCCTGTTATTTCTTGAGGAGACGCATGCAGAAAAGAAACATCGTCGGGATCCGGGTCTGGAGGCAGGGAAATGTATTCTCAACAAGTTCGGCAGATGCGTTGAATGGAGGGACTCGCGACGGGAGAAGGATGCCGCTCTCAATAATGAGCTGCGGTCCCTGCTGGGGGAGGACGAGCAGCCACCGGGATATCGCACATCGGAGGGATCGCCCAAGATGCCTTCCACGCCATTGCCAGAGCCGGAGGAGCATCTCGATTTGAATAATCATGACAGCATGCCCCGAGGCAAGCCTGCAGCGAGCAAGGCCTTTACGGGACAAGTCTTCTTGAATATCGTCGGTTATGGCATCCTGGCTTAGTAAGTTATGCATTGAAAATTTGCTTTTTTTCGAGGTTTTCTGACGAGTGATGCAGCCACACCATGACATTTGATGCAATGCTCCCAACACTCCTCGCATCGAATCCAGAGGAGCACCGCGAGAACTGGATGCTACCGTTCAAGTTTGTGAGCGGCTATAATATGACCCCTGATAGGATCGGAAGTGTCATGGCCGCCCAGGGTGCTTACTCCATGATCTGCACGGTGTTCTTCTTCCCCTTCATCACCAGACGACTGGGTGCACTGAAGCTTTTCCGTCTGATCTCGCTCTCGTATCCCTTCCTTTACTTCACGACACCTTACCTGGTGCTACTGCCAGACTCACTACGCGTTGCTGGCATCTACGCCGTACTGATCTGGAAATGCACCTTTGCAACAATGGCCTACCCCAGCAACGCCATTCTCCTGACCAACTCCGCACCATCGCTACTCATGCTAGGAACGATCAACGGTGTAGCAGCATCAACAGCCAGTCTCTCAAGAGCGTTCGGCCCTACGATCTCCGGTATCCTGTTTGCAGCTGGTCTCCAAGTAGGTTACTCCGGTCTGGCCTGGTGGTGCAGCGCCATCATTGCGATTGCCGGAGCCATCATCAGTCTCAGAATGAGCGACAAGGGCGGCCGCATGGACGTTGAAGACGAGAAAGCAGACGAAGATCTCGAGCCTGCATTCGAAGTCAGCATTCTCGACTCCAACGTGCTCGACTGTGCGCCTGCTACCGAGGCCGCAGCCGACGATTCGAGCTAAGACGGTCTTGTCTAAGGTAAGACGGGCTATCCATCAGATACCCTCACCTGCTGCGCTCAAACGACGATGAAACGAATTTTCTTGATCCACTGGGTGGATCATCTGTATCAAAAAACAAAAACAAAAAACGAGCGCTGTCAATTTTCCAATCGGGTCATCTTGACCCGATCACGATTCGTTAGAATGGTACCTCAGTCGCCGTCGCCATAGTTTTCTTGCTTCAAATGGCGCATTTCAAGAGAAAAGGACCAATTGGGAAAGGTGGGCAAGGAGTTTTACATTATTTCCTATTATATAAAGACGGAAACCAAACACTTGGGTGGAGTTTTCACTTTTGGGATGCATTTTGAGGTATTACCTCGAGGGCTCGAGAATAGCATCTTAGGACGAGCATTGTTGGCCCGGAATTTGTTGAGAATATGGGATGGTTTGGGGGGTTAGCTAGATACCATCTTACAGTTGAAATGACGTAGATTAACGATATTCTTGATTGGCACATGTGAGGCAGTTTGAAGAGATTTCAGGGCCTGAAGAGGATGCAAAGTTTCAACAGTCTTAAAAGTCCAAGACGACGGAATTTGAAACGTCTAAACGCGATGTAAAGCTCAAAAGATCACATACATAACACTTTGAGGGGTTGAGAGCCTCAGAGAGACAGGGAGTTCAGGGAGCTTGAGCTTGAAGAGGTCGAAGCGCATCTCAGCGGACGGGACGGCCGCAACATACGACACAAATTAGGTGTCCCAAAGGCTTTGCAACATGAGCATAGTAAGTAAGGTAGGAATAGATGTCGAACTTCGACTTCTATCGAACGCTAGGACTACGGAATCCATTTATCATTGAATTACATTGTATGTCGCAGTAGGTATAATACAAGTATCTACACGTCGCAAATCCAGCCTCCCTATTCTGTGTATTGCATCTTTCTAGCATCACAAGCATGAATACTGCTTCAAAATATATGCAATTGAACTCCAAACACTGCCAGTCGCATCTACCCATTCTCCTTCGAACTACCGCTCTCTATCCGATCAAGATCCGCTTCAATCCCAGCCCCAACCACCGCATCAGGATGGAAATCCATCACCCTCGTCCCCGGATGCTCCGCACGGTACCTCCCCGGAGTCCTCGGCCCCGGGTGCGCAGGATACGCCTCCACCTTCCCATGAAAATGCGGATTAACCCTATGAAATGGCGTCCCGATCCCCAGCCCATGCCCGCCCCCTTGCCGCGACCTCATCCCCTCCCGCGCCTGCTTCCGCGTGTACCGGTTCAGGCTCTCGCACAGCCGGTCCAGCACCCACTCGGCCTCGCCAACGTCCGCCAGCATCGGGCTGTCCTCGCCAATCCAATCCCACTCCAACAGCCCCTCGCGCTCCCCCTCGTCTTCCACGTCCTTGTCGTCCTCCCTGCTGAACCGGATCAGCCACGTGAACTCAACCCATTCCTCGTAGCTGTATTTCTTCGGCCGCTCGGCACGCAGGTCGTTCGCTGTGCGTTTGATCGCTAGGGCAAGCTTTCGCGCCAGGTCGTGGGTAGAGAGGGGCGAAGGGTCGGCTGCTAGCTTCTCAAGAGTGAGACCAGTCTGGGTGGCGTTTTCGGGCGAGTTTGAGTTCGTTGTCTCTTCGAGATCTGGATTTTGGACTTCAAAGCCGCGCTCCAGGCGGTCGTTTGCTTCTCGCTTTTTGGTCTTGCGGACCAGGTAGTTGTGAATCTTGGGGTGTTTTTGGATAAACTCGGCCCAGACGCCGGCTTTGGGAAGGACGGTCCAGTCGGCAAGCGTAAAGGTTCCCCGATTGATGGCAGAGATGACGGTATCGCCCATATCTGAGATGAGGATTGTCATGGTGGGCACGGCGATTAGTGACCAGATGACGAAGAATGGCTTGCCGGCATTTGATCGTGGACTGAGATCTCCGTAACCAATAGTGAGCAGTGAAACATAGCAGAAGTATAGAGCTTGGAAGTAGCTCATGTCTTGTATACGCTTCTCTGCTTCATAGAAGACTGCGGCACCCACGCACCATAACAGACCGAACGCTATGACTGACATGGACAAGCCGTAGTATTGCTTGAACTTGTTCGTTTTGGTCTGGATCTCTCGCATTGTGTCGAAGCGATCCTTTTCTTCTTTCAATAAGATGAGCTTCTGTATGCGATCTGCTCGCTTATGCTGGGTCCTTCCCCGAGCCTTTTGCTGTTGCATTTTCGCGACTCTGTGTAATGCTGAGCCGGTATGGGCATGATTTCGAGCCGCGCCTTCTCGTCCTCCGCCGCTTCCAGAGGGCCTTTCCTTCTTCTCTTGGAATGTCACGTTCCTTCCTGACACTTGGAAGTCTCCATACTGATCTAGTGATCGCCTTCGATCGATAGATGTACTTTCTGCTTGAGATCGTCGACGACTGGCATGAGAGTCGATGCGTGCTGGCAAGCCCAGACGTTCCCGCAGCTCCTTCTCGCTGGTGACCGTACGCCCCACAGTCCGCGAGCGGACGGCATCTTGATGCTTCTTGATGATATTGTCTCTCGACATGCCCACTGCAAACTTGCGTATGCTGCTAATCATAAGACCCAGAAAGATGATACCAATGACTGAATAAGGAAATATTAAGCCACGGCCAACATCGTTGCCTGGTATGATGTCTCCAAAACCGACAGTCAATACTGTGACATCACATAAGTATAACGCGTTCGCATAACTCAGATCGAGGACTGTAGCGAAAACTGCAGCACCTCCAGCTAACCAGAAGAAGAACATCATAGTCTGCAAGATCAAAGTCCTCTGGTCATCATCAAGATCAAAATGCTGTGGGTAATGACCGAGAAAGTACCCCATCATATTGATCATCAGGCCCATCGAGCCGATCATGTAAAGTACAGCTGCGATGATAGCGTACCAGAATCCTTGGCCCCAAGTTTCGCCAGGCCGGATGGGTGCGTTGTGATTGCTCATTGCGACTACTATGCCAATGAGAAGACCTGTGGCTATGTACCATGAGATAATAGTCAAAGGTAGGGCGATGATGTATCGGATTCGCTTTGTAAAGTTGACCATCAAGCTCAAGTTGCCGAAGAAGCCGCATGCTAGCGAGATTGCATTGAGGATAATCTCCCTGCTATTTGTTACGATTGACAATTTGAATGGGATCAAGCCACTTACCATTGGGGACTACATACACGTTAGCAAGGCTCGGACTGATATACTCACTCGCTCAGATGACTTGGAAGTATGCAACAGAATGGCTACTTACTCAGGAATATCAATCCCGTTATCATCAGTACCTTCTGGCAATTGTCCGTTGTTTGGCAGTATAACTCTCCTAAGAACACGTTAGTGCTAGTTCATTACAACATCACCCTGTCCTCCAAGCCATCAGCTCCCTAGGGCTTCCAGCACGCTGGGAAATAGCCTACTCGCACTACACAAACTCTCGCATGGCCCCAGCCACCTCTGAACAAACGAACCACAAAACATACCATTTCGTAGCCAATGCAGCAATACTCAACACGTTAGCCAACGGGCCAATCGTAGCGGCCAACAACGGGATCGCCGTGCTCGCAAACCACCAATTCTGCGGTAAATCATCCGTTTTCCCCCTCAACTTCAGCTTGCCAATCGTGATCATCGTGTCTGTCCGTTCCAGCGTAAACGTTGAACCGAGGAGAAACTGCAGGATGCTAGGTGTAGTTGGTGGCGGTAGCGGAGATGAATAGTCTTTGCCTTGCTCGGTCCTCCCACCATCGGCTAAGCTGGGCGGCGATGCTGCTGAAGACATGCCGATAATGATGATTTGGTGTTAGTGAGATGTTTGAAGATTCGAAACTCCCTTCATCGTGTGGATTGGCATCGGTATTCCTCTGTCTCCATGAATCATCCGCCTCTGGTGAATGAGGTTTGTTGAAACGACGCGTGATGAGAAAAGCAGGAGTCTCTACAGATCAAAGCAATACAGGAATAATGTGTACAGCGTAGAGAAGAATGGGATGATCAAGTGAAGTGGAAGAGTATGGAGGAGGTGGTTATCAGAACAGAGTTTGCCAGTGCTGTGCGGTGCTGTGCTGTGCTATGATCCAGGAGCTCCGCTCCGCAGTCTGGAAGTGATGATGATGCCGTTTACCCCACAGCACATAGTAGTAGTAGAAGTTATTAGTAGTAGTATAACTAGCGTCCGAGTCCGTGCGCTTAGTCACACGTGCCAGCAGTAGAACGTGCTGGGCTAATTGCCAGCATTTTCTATACATCTAAAAACCGGAGAGTAGGGCCCTCTTCCCCTGAAGGATCTACTAATTACAAGAGGATTGTAGTCGGCTAACTCCATCGAGCGTTAGGATTTTGGGTTACATATAGAATGGTCCGGTGAAGGGTTTCTTTTTTCCCTTTTTTAAATTTTAAATTTTATTTTATTTTAGAATAACAAAGAAAATACTGAGTGCTAGGCCAGTCTATGCTGACCTGGCTTGTTGGGACATATGTCTCTGTAGAACTGAGTGTCATGTATTTACTTAGCAGACGTCTCTGCGCCTTCTGTAGTGCCTAGTAGGCTGTCTAGGGTGTTGTGTACTCTTCCTAGCTGTAGACATTTTATGCATTTTCTCCTGGCTTTTGTGCAAAAGACGAAGTATTCTGGGGTCTTGTTTCTGCCGCAGCTGCAACAGAGTGTAGCATCCTGATGATCTAGACGTTAGTGGTACGCTGCGAGGTCGCCGTGTCCTGTTCTAGCTGCGTAGAGCCTTCCTAGCATACAGTCACAACTGGCACCTGATCTAACTATCGACGTCGAAGGCCTATATTTTGGCAAACGATCTTATCCGCACAGTTCTTTGCTTTCTGACAGGCGAGACTGGGGTGTTTGGCATACAGTATTGGATTCCAATTACCGTTGAGGGAAACATCGATTTGTGTTTCCACAACAAGTTACCAACACCTCATTTCCTAAGGATGGCCTGAGATATCAGCCGTGGAATATTCTCCCAACTCAAGTGAATTAATGGGTATGCTGCAATTAAAAGAGTGGCTGGTACCTCGATCCTTGAGGAATGCAGTGAGATCGAGAAAATGAGCACAACAGCTATTGAATCATCTCGCAGGCTTGAGTTGCTCAAATGAGGTAAAGCTTTGGGTACTCGTGGTAGGGGGAGGGACTTCTATGTTTCTGAATGGATGGAAGCGATGCGCTTTTACTTTTGTCCATAAATTGGTGTTTAGGAACTCCCATATCTTGGTTGAGCAGTAAGCGACTCTTTGGGAGAGGTTTAACACCGCTATTAAGCACATGAGGGGAGCTTAGTACGGATTGTGAAGTGCCAGCCCCAGAGGAACAGACCTGGTAATCTTTTTTATGCTGGATGCGCCCAGATCAAAATCATGTCTGAGCAATCTTTTCCAAATAAGAGCAGTATTGGATGTCCTATTTAGTCATTCTTTACGGAAAGCAAAATTGTATCTAAACTACGAAGCGGATGAGCACACACCCCTTCCAAAGAACAATGTGATCACGTATACGATATTGTTGGTCATTCAAATACCAACGTTAAAATCCGCAGCTTACTCCGAGAAGTAAATAACGGTTGTAAAAAAACGGTCTTTACAAAGCTTGCTTCGAGAAAAGGGCAAACGGAAATGGAAACAAAAGAAATGCCCTTTAATTACTCTAGCACAAGCAACAGCCCAGCTTAATTGGGCAATTTGGTATCAAGTATAGACTCTTAACCACTGGATAAAAGTATCTTGGTCGGACGAGTGTACAGTGGAACGAGGCGTTGGCTGAATGTCAAGGGAGTACAGAGCAAGGTCTTGTATTGATAGTCAAAACATCTGCAAAGAGGCTAGAGTTGCGAAGCAAACTCTGAATATATGCACTGCGGCACACGCTAAGACACAGGGTCACCTGATATCACATGACTAGTTTCCCCATCACACTGAAGGCCTATTTGGACCTTTTTTTTGACCTCGAGGTCAATTACAAGAAAGAGATATTCAGCCAGTTTGAGCCTCTGGGAAAGGGGTTAATAAGATGCTGTGGGCAGCGTTTGGACACAATAGATGTACTGGATTAGTGCCTTTATATAGTGATCCAACTGCTGCCCAAGGAAGCATTACTTCCTGGGTATCGAGAATTCATATCAAGTGTTTTTCCCAGAAAGCATGGTAGAAGGATCATAATTATGCAGGACACTACCACGCCAAAGGCATCTTGCGAAGGAGACTCTAGAAGAGATGCATATTAGGGTTATCGAATGGTCTGCTTACTCTCCTAATATAAATTCTATTGAGAATCTTTGGACTTTAGAGCAAGCTGAGTTGTATTTTTAACACCCCGAGCCCGAACACGCTTTGGACACAGACGAAATTCTACATGCTCTAATTCGGAGTGCACAAGTGGCCTGGCATAATATTGAGAATGGCATACTGTATTGGTTAGCAACAACGATAAATCATAGATTAAAGGCAGTAATAGAGACCAGGGGTAGTCTACCAAATACTAAGAAGAGAGAATATTTATTTACTTCAAAAGCAGCACAATAAACAATTCTGAATTAATATAGTGGGCTTGGCTGTCATAAGGGAGTGTACTAACCTTTTGCATCCTACTGTATTCGTTTTGGTTTTAAGTTAGATAACAGTGTATGGCTTTACCCTGAACAAACTATCTTGAAGCAGTCACCTCAAAAGTAGCGAAGTATTCCCTCTAGGATGAAAGAAATACCAAACTGTCATTAAAGTAGGGTATGTACCGAAGCAACTGAGAAGCAATATATTCTGCAATACACGAAGACTCATTGGGTCGGTGTGCTAGCAACAACATTGCGGCTCAGCTGGCTTTCACAAGCATGAAGTGGTTGTGAATGATGCATTCTCCATCATGCCTTGGTAATCAGTGTCGGTAATCTGGATATTTGAATAAATGCTGGGGGAGGTTTTTGGCGAATGCGGTCGTGTTTGCGCACCACTGCACCTCGCTCTTTTTTCGCACATATGGTCTGCGCTACCGATAGTAGTAGTACCTGCGAGCTAACGGCCAAGCGTGGAAACTAGGAATACCATTTACCTGATATGCTCGACGTTAGCGAAGACTGCTCTGCAAGGCCTGAACAAGCCATCTCCTGAATATCACGTAAGGCTCTATGAAGCTTAGTTATAGCTACAAGAGACGATTTGATTTATTCATACACGGTTCCAGCCATCCGTTGGATAGCTATGCCGGAATGGCCCAGCTTTGGCACCAGTTCCCGAACTGCATCTGCCTCAGGAGACGCACCTCACTTCATCACACTCGTGTGCCACCAACCTCCTCCACTGAGCGGTTGGGCTTCTATCTACGCATATATACATATCACTTGACAGAAGTGCTTTGTTTATGACTGTGATATAAGGCTCTGACTCGGCGACCAGCTGTCCTCCTGTGTCTGCGGTCCCTAGATACCTGGTGGGC
>MU254062.1:0-33058 GCA_019669825.1 Calycina marina
CTCACCTGAGAGGCAGTGCCAGCTACCTCTTCAGCCGCCCACCAACATGCCTAGAAGATGCGCCGAGCTGCAAAGATCGGATGGCAAGCCAATTTGGGGTAATAAGTGGTAATGCTACATTATGTATTGCATATTTACCTGATTCGGAGGCTCTTTTAGAATGCTGGTGTTGTTTGCCCGTGCGTGGGTGCCCACAGAATTCTGTCACCCCCTGTTGCGACTAAAGATGAGTTTGCTTAACATCAAGGAACTCAATATTTACACCTGCTTCATTGACAAGCCGTTTTGTGTGCATTGGAGGTTATGCAACCTCTCCCTATCAGGAAGGAAGTACTCATTTTTCAGCTTTGCGACCCCCACTTACTGAGTAAACACACGGTCGAGCTCATACACTTGCACATGAATAAGGTGGCAATATTCCCACAAATCTAGAATCCAGACATCAATCGGTATATGGCCCTCCTCCTTAGCTTACCACCCAAACTGTCCTGGGACAGTGCACTCCCACAGTGCGCAGATGATTTTTAGGCTGTGAGGCTCGGTTATCAAGGGCAAGCTCCAGGTGCGAGCCCTTATCATCTAAATATAGTGGTTTCCCCACCAAACAGCGATGCCTTTGTACGGACTTTCTCCTTGGCTACAGCACCAATTCAAATCTCCACTAGTGATGGGCACATGATTCTTCAACGTTGCGAATGGCACCGAGTTGAGGCTGTTAAAAGCAAGCTTAGAAGGTCAGGGAATTATGACATCAAACTGAGAGAGCTACTTGTTGATTTAATCTGGAAATCGGTGAGAGCGCCAGACAAGGATTTGTTGAAGGTTGCTCGAGAGGCTTTGATTTTGGCCCTCGAAACCGTCAGAGAGGGAGTAGTTGGCAACGTACTACGAGCCAAAGGAAGCATCCTTTTGCCGTGCCTACACTCGAGTCTACCCAAATCTCGGAGCTAACACCACTCAACTTAACGAAAAATCGCATGATATCACCACTGGAGGCATCGACAAGAATAGCTCTCTGTTGGGGATGATTCAGAAGATTACACCGCGTCTACAACGTTTTGGGAGGTTATATGAGAGAATCAACAGGGAGAAAACGAAGTTGTCAATACAACTTGATCGCTGGTTTTTCAAACACATCGCTGGTCGTATTACCCATTACGCACCCAATATGGCGTCTACGAACTACGTCCACGGAAAGGAGTTGCTAGATGAGCTAGAAAGGGTAGGAGGACTCTACAGATGGCGTATTTGACCTCGATCCCGAGGCAGGCTGCCATTTGCGTTGCGAGTCTCCAGTTCGATTCGGCATACCGTGCAAGTGCTGAATGGACCATTATTACAGTCTGAAGCTCCCAATTGCAGCATACCGCCTATCTCTTCGATCCTCGCTGCTTTTATGGTGGACTAGCGTATATTGAAGGCGACTGGATTATGAGTGCAAACAGCCCGAATTTCGACTATGTTGTTGTAGCACCAGAGTACAGGCAAGCCGGCGATGAATTCAAAGACCATTGGAGGCAAATGATCTTTGATACGGCTGTTTTAATAGCTGAAAAGCATGCGAAAGTTGAGTATTGAAGATCAAGAGTAAATCGCGTTTGAGGTCAAATAGATGAGCAACAAATTGATCAAAAGGGTCGGCCAACGCGTGAAACCCAAGATTTCACTCTCACTTTACCTACCAAAGCAGCGCCAAAAGGTCTTACTTTCCTGCCCAAAAAGAGAGAGAGGAAAGAGAACCGTCACGTCAGCGACGACGACAAGACCTTGGTGAGCAGGAGAGAGATATCGTCGACGAGTCTCTTGATCAAGCACAGCTAAATAGGTTGATCAACCAGCAAGAGGCTGTTGATCAATACGAGCAACAACAAGCTGATAAAGCTCTAGCTGAGGCTCTCTAAGCTAAAGAAGATACGCGGCTTAATGGCATTATATATGACCCATTCGGCGACGAACATTTGGCCAGCGACATGCGTTTATGGGAAGCCAGAGAAGCCGCCAGGTAAGGAGAGAGCTCTACAAAAGCTGCAAATTGAGCTCCGGCGACAATAAAATCTCCTGCAAGAACAGCACATCTTGGGAAGGCTTTAGCATACTATACTAAAATGGCAAGCTCGCTTTAAGCTTCGCAGAGCATTGCGCTCTCTAACGCCAGAATGGTTGAATCTTGAATACCCAATCAGAAGAGTCTCAAGTTGACGATGTTCTACGAGAGGCTCAGCTTAACAACGACAACGATAGTCCCTTGACACAGATTGATTCTGGTATGTTTCCTGTAGATGTGGTAGCAGCATCTCTCACGGAAACTACTGCGGAGGCTTCTTCAATAGCAGCTGAAACTGCACCTACCGAGCAAGAATCGCAGGTATACTTTGTGGAGGAGTCTTCCGAAGATACAAATAGCA
Source organism: Calycina marina (assembly GCA_019669825.1). Classification (NCBI taxonomy): domain Eukaryota; kingdom Fungi; phylum Ascomycota; class Leotiomycetes; order Helotiales; family Pezizellaceae; genus Calycina; species Calycina marina. Next base: position 2,406 of record MU254062.1, read on the forward strand.
TGTTTCCGTCTTCACGAAAGATAGCCTCTCGACGCTTCTAATCACAAAGTCAAGGCTGTTCTTCCCCAGCGCCGACTTCGCAAATTACAGGGTGAAGCCGCTCCAGCTAAACAAGCTACGGCTCCTCAGCGTGAAACTGCCTCTGGACTTTCCGCAACTGGTCTCCAGGCACCTACTGATCGTAAGAAAAAGAATGCTCAAAACAAACCGGCTGTTGCCTCCAAGCCTGTTGTCACTACTCGTACGACTGATCAACAGCCCGTGAAGAGCGTACTAACCAGCCACGCCCCGGTTTGGATGCCGGTCAGGCTACCAAAGCCGGTGATGCCGAGTGCCATCATGAATGTGCTGAGACTGTGGCTCGTATCCGTGCTGTCCATAATGCTCTTGCCGTTCAGTCCACTCCTATCGCCAAAGCTCCAGTCAAGACAACATGTGAGCATCGCTTTGCTGTACAGCTTTGTACACACGGAGTTATGAAACATTGTTGCACTTGCCTATAGATCATAGATTAGTAGATGACTAAATAAAAAAAATTACGAAAACGTCCCTCTTTTGAATGCAGCAATGTAAATAGTGATACCCAACAACTCCACACACTTTGGAAACAGACACTTTCCAGCATGAAAGATGAATTGTGACCAAATGCGAGACCCCCCTGAACGAGGAACCTACTGAGATTTGAGTTTTCACGTTGTCAATGTGAACATGGCTCTGTCTATCTCTACTACAGAAGCCAGAAACCAGTTTCGCAAAATGAGTACTCCAGGCTTGTGCCACTCATGAATAAACTTCTAATAGAAGCGACTTCTAACATTAATTAGGTCGATCGGGTGTCTCTTCGTCTCTTCCAGAATTCCCTTCCGTACGACTCCCTCCTGACGTAACATCTCGAGCCTTTCTGAGGGACGTTTACGACGCGGCTAGGATGAGCAAAAGTGTGTTGGAAAGCGGCCCAGCCTCTTGCATGTATGTTGGTTGTGAAATAGGGCCAAGTCTTTAGCCGAACATACGCCTTACCACTCACTCTTGTCTGCAAACGAACATCACCTACTCCACAGTCAAGCAAAGTTCAAGGTTAAAATACCAACAACTTTTGGTCTCCAGAATTCTTTAAGCACATCCATGATTACAGACGTTTTCTTGCCTCAGAATATACAGCTTGATTCTAGTAATGGCTCCTAATTGGCCAACCAGTATTGTACCGCCTGATCTGCAGTATGCTTTATCTCAGAAGTTATGATTGTACGACTACCTGCTGAGCCTGGCCTTCCTTCATTCAAGCACGAAATAGGTCGGTAGTGGCTACTTTTTATCTCGACAGTAGAGCTAAAGACAGGATCTTTACATAAAGTAACTCCTCTACACAACGGACTATCATTCTTCATCAACTACAATCCGCCTTACTCAGAATCTACACTATTCCTCATATTATCTCATCTACAGTCTTTGCTAGTCATTACAGTCATTGCCAATATGTATATCAACAGATCTACTATCCTCACAGCACTCATGAGCTTATCATCCATCACCAGCGCCCTCGTTAGAGAGGTTCCAGCTAGCGATCTCAATCTCCAAGCTCGAGTGGCACTGCTTCTCTATCACGCAGGAAATACAGGAGGGGAAAGACAACGAAAGCCAGAAAAAGTAGCCAAGACAAAGCAGATACAAATCAGTGTGAGAACGGGAGTCAGCCACCCCTTTACTCCCGCAGTCTCAATACGCCACTATACTTATTCAATTCACTCTAGAGATTTATACATAATGTTGGAGATGGTGGCCGTGATATCTGTACCACTGGGTGGAAGGACGACGGAACCAGGTGGCTTTCAAAAACCCTAGATTGTGCGGAGGCGCCGGTAAATACCTATCCTTGCATCAATAGCGACCAGTTGACCGAAACACTACTAGTTGTCATTAGTGTGCCGTCTGTACACCCGAAGAGAACAGAGTTCCCAACCTACGCAATTGGAATGCGGCTGCAGATGATGTAGTTGCTGTCTGTATATAAAGTGTAACTCCCCTGCTCTAGTATTGTTTTGTTATAGGAACTAGTTAAGTATGGCGTTTGGGTTGACACTTATATTGCACAGCAACACTCACAAGCAGTGTTGGGCTCAGAATGGTTGTTCTACTAGGTAGTGGTCAACACGGCGGAACAGTGAGGCAAAAATATAGGGATCTTACGTGCTCGGACATGCTTTCAGCACCGAACTTCGCACAGAATAACGTGTGAGCTGATGCCATGCATGAAAGATCTGACTGCGTGTCTGCGACAACTCTATGATTTTGCCGCACTTCAACGCAGAGCTTATCTGTAAGGAACCACTCAAACGCAGTCTAAGACACAGACCAGAAGCAGCTTCGATACCCGACGCGTCGATCTGTCGTGCTATTTTCAATGTTCCATCTGTCGTGCATTTCAGGAACTCGACCGCCACATTGCAACGAGGCAATCGCAGCATGTCTCTTATCTCTCATGCTCAATGAGGCATTTGCAGTCTCTATCTCCATCGTACACCTCTCTCTATATATAAGAATGGTAGTATATTTAGGCAGGATGCGACGCGAGGAGATGTCGTTGCATTCCCATCTCACTTTAACTCACAAGGATGTACGCATTTGAAGTCGGGTAAGACCATAGTCTTGAAGTTCAATCCTGAGCTAGGTCTCTGGAGCGTACTTCCTAGAGTCTGACTTGAGTCCGGTAAACACTGAGGTAGAGATCCAAAAGGAAGTTTACAATTGTGCAACTTACACCAACGCGATATAATCATGTCTTACTACACAGTAGCCAGACTTTTATGTTTCAAGCTGCATTTCGCTAGCAACACATACCTAATTATCTGTCCAACTTGGCTACAAAGCCGTTCTCACATAATGCCATGTAAGCTCGCAGACTAAGCAACTCCTCACCATCCTAAAATCCCTGCCCGAGTTTCTCCCATGAATCTGTATACATGTTGTCGGTAAAAAAAGGCATCCGTTGAGCTGCTGCTCATCAAATTGCAAACCGCTGGCTCCAGGATCAACACCAACAAAACAAGTCTAACGCCGTTAGTCAATTTGCACTCGATCAACCCGTTTGCTCATGACTTACCCCATCTCACCTGGCCCGAAGCCAGTGTTGGTTACTTTGCACCCTGGACCGATATTCGGCGAGTAGTAGTTGCTGCATTATATGCATTTCTTTTTTCCGCTGGGCCGATGTCAAGGGCGCCGAAGAAGATGCGGCTGCGGTCGACGCTGGTGAAAAATGTGACCGAATCTGCTTCCTCTGCTGCTAGGATAGGGCTGAGGAGAATCGCGGCGACCAGTGAGCGGTCTTCTGTCGATCACGTGGCATATTAATCAATTCTCCATAAGCACGATCAACTTACAACGCGTAGCCGCGCTGTTGCATCATGTATCCTTCCTGACTGCTAGAGTGCACATCGACTAATTTGTTCAGATGTGTGGAGGAAGGTTTCGCCAAGTCCCGAAGACAGGCTGATATATCTCGTAGTAATGGTTTTCTTGAACTAAAAATCAGCAGATATGAAAATTGCCGGTCGAGGCGAGCCAATACTTCAAGTATGTTAACGCTGAAACCAGACAAGATCTACCAGTAACCAACACACGATATATAGAGGTCTAGCATCAGCTAGAGCTTTCGAAGCGGGCTTGGCATATTGTTTCTGATGATTTGCAATACACCAGACCACTGTTGTTCACCCGAAAAGCACAACGAAAAAGGACCCAAGGAGATGTATCCATGATATTTATACATTCTGTTACTTCCATGAAGTAGTGTGTCTCATGTCCATAATTCCCGTTTAAAAATTCGCCACCAAAATGTGTCTGCCGAATCAATGTTTCTCAAATCATTCATTCCCTTTGAGACTCATTCTCGATAATTACTCCCTGTACCTTTCAAGTTCGCATTGTACTCGCACGTAATGGCTCGCTGATCACGTTGTTGTGAAGAGCTTCGGCTTCAATGAAAGTTGTGTTTGATTGACGGACCCCAACATAGCTCCATTCTCCCATACCATGTGTGGGACCGATCACGCCGGGGTAGGGGCAGGCCTCTCTGATATGCTTCCAATATCAATTTTTGGTACGCTGGCACCTGTTCCTCCAAGGTTGGTGGTTTTGGCATTCGGGTTCTTGGTGTAGTAGTTTGAGATGGCAGATTTGATAGCGTCCTCAGCAAGCATAGAGCAATGTACTGAATATCATATCAGTCATCACTCGCTTACTCAAAAATAAGGGTTCGGAGGAAACCTACGCTTCACGGGAGGCAAACACAACTCATTTGCAATATCCGTATTTCTAACCCGACCAGCTTCCTCCAAAGTCATTCCTCTAACCAACTCAGTCATATAACTCGAGCTTGCAATTGCCGATCCACATCCAAAAGTCTTGAACTTGACATCTGAGATTGTGTTTGTGTTCGGGTCGACGCGGATCTGCAGCTTCATGACATCTCCGCACGCTGGAGCACCTACGAGACCAGTTCCAACATCCGTGTCAGTCTTGGACATGCTTCCGACATTGCGAGGCTTGCTGTAGTGATCGATGACCTTCTCGTGGTATTGTCTGCGTCCTGCGATGGCAACTGGGGAGGAGATGTGAGAAATGGCAGGTCTGGTGGCGGAAACCGATATCGCTCGTGCAGCACTGCGAGAACTGGTGATGATGGCTCTGCGAAGCATTGTGTATGGGTTTCTGGTGCTAAGGGGCGCAGGATTGAGGTTTCCTGTAAGTTTTTGACCTTGTTTCTGATATTTCAATGATGTTAGCGGTGGCGTTTGAAGTAGGAGTTGGTATGATGTCGATACTGAGATAGTCATCGAAAGCTTCAGGATTTTTTGTGGTCGGCCAATCAAGCCGCCGTGGTTCTGTTGCTCAAAGTCACCTGATCTCGTGGGTGAACCGTGACAACAAAACTGACGCAGATGCTGAAATGGTAACAGGGAGAGGAGTGAGGATGAGATTAATCAAACGTCATGAACATATACCTAGCTGAGAAAACATTGCGTGATGCAGGATTAGACAAAGCGAAATGTGCATGTAGCCTGGTACTTACACCTCAGGTACCTATGGGGTACATCAGTAGCGCTTGGACCACTCTCTTGGCACCGAGGGGCAAACGGGATCTCTTGTAGCTGCCTCATACCTGCTCCAGCCAGTTACATAGAGTACAAACAAACAGTAACTCAAACCATCTTACCTATATAAACTGACAAATATGGTTTGCGTACACAGTGAAGCTCCGGGTACGTATGCAACCAGGGCTACTGCAGAGAATACACTAACGCTATGGAAGAACTCCGCCCTCCTGGACCAAGCCAGGCAGTTTACCGTGAAGACTGTACTCAATGCTTCGACTCTATAGTAAAGAATACCGAGGGGTGAAGGCTTTTGGGGACTATATACTAAGTATTGATCTTAGGATGACTTTGCTGGACTGGATGTATGCCTGCATTGCTTCAATGGAGGTTGCACTGGTCAATATCAACATGCTGCTCTGCACTATGCCATGAAAGGCCATCCTCTGGCTTTGAACATCCGACGTACTCGCAAGCAGGTTGATCGTGATGAGCCGCCTCAGAAGGTCACAAAGTGTGTAGAGCTTGCCTCCTAAATACTGTGCTTGCTAACCACCGCCTAGGCTAGCCATAGCTTCTGAGACTGAGGCAGATCGATACGACTACGAGACCAACGTCAAGTGTTACGAATGCGGTGATGACAATGTAGATACGGCATCAGTAAAATTAGCAGCAGTAGTCGATGGCGTATTGAAAGCCAATACCTTCTCCAGGCAAGAAGAAGTCAAGGCATGGGAGCAAGAGTTCACTTCTTGTGAGCACATCCTCACACTACGTCAAGATGAGCCACGTCCAATTCAGTCTCAGGATCTTGGACACTGCTCTTCTTGCGACTTGAAGGAGAATTTATGGCTGTGTCTACAATGTGGCAACCTGGGATGTGGGCGAGCACAGTTCGGAGGACTGAAAGGTAACTCGCATGGCGTGGCACACAAGGAGTCATCGGAACATGCTGTCGCAGTCAAATTGGGATCGATTACTTCAGACGGAACAGCAGATGTCTACTGCTATGCATGCGACGAAGAAAGAATTGATGAGAATCTTGGCATTCATCTTGCGAAATGGGGAATCATACTTGCTGAACGACAGAAGACCGAGAAGAGTTTGATGGAGATGCAAGTGGACGAAAACTTGCGTTGGGAGTTTTCCATGACAGACAGAGAGGGTCAAGATCTTACAAAGCGTTTTGGCGAAGGCTTCACGGGCTTGAGAAATATTGGAAACAGCTGCTACCTTGCGAGTACTCTACAGTGTTTATTCGCCCTGCCACAGTTCAAGAAGCGATATTACCTTCCAGATGGTGATGTAACTATGATTCAGGATCCAGCACAAGATCTTGAAACACAACTTCGAAAGGTAGCCGATGGCTTGCTTTCCGGTCGATACGCTGTCCCTGATAAAGACATTCCAATCCACGGATCCAGAACGCCATATCAGAAAGGTTTGGCGCCATCCATGCTGAAGCACCTCGTTGGTAGAGGTCATGCCGAATTCTCGACGATGCGTCAACAAGATGCTTTCGAGTTTCTGCTTCACGTATTCAAGCTCATAACCCGCTCTAACAACAGTGATCCCTCTAAGGATCCTACCAATGCATTCCGATTCGTCATGGAGCAGCGTTTGCAGTGCTTGAATTGCAAGAAGGTGCGATATCGTACTGATGAACAGGACAACATCTCCATTCCCGTGCCATTGAAAAAACTTCCACGGAGCGCAACGTCGGAGAGCAAAGGGGACGAGTATGAGCCAGTCACTTTGAAGGAATGCTTGGACAGCTTCACGGCATCGGAGATTGTGGAGCTCAATTGCTCCGAATGTGGTATCAAGGACGGCTTCTCCAAGCGATCGCTATTCAAGACTTTCCCTGAGGTATTGGCTGTTAATGCTCGACGTTTCGCACTTGTCAACTGGGTTCCGACCAAGATCAATGTCGCTGTCGTAATTGGCGATGATGCTTTCCCTTTGGACGCATACAAGTCCGCTGGCCATCAACCAGATGAATTGCTGTTTCCAGAAGATGCCGAAGTCAGTCAAGTAAGGTTCTTTATATCTGGTGCCTTTCTATGTATATTTTCTAACTTGTCCCTACAGCCATCGTTCGTCGCAAACCCAGAGGCAGTCCAACAACTTGAAGGCATGGGGTTTTCACGCAATCGATGCGAGAAGGCACTGCATGCTACCGGCAACTCAGGCGCTGATTCAGCTATGGAATGGGTCTTCGCGCACATGGACGATGCCGACATTGATGATCCTTTGGTAACTGCTGGCAATTCTGCATCTACTGCTGACCCTGGAAAGGTGTCTATGGTCGAAGCGATGGGCTTCACAGCGAAACAAGCACGCCAAGCTCTCAAGGAGACCGGTGGTGATCTGGAACGAGCTGTTGATTGGCTCTTCAACCACCCTGAGGCTAATGGGGAGGACGAGTCCGCCGCCACTGCTGAGTAAGTGCTTTCTGCCGCAATAGATTTCAGTGCCGTGATACTAATCTCTGCAGTGCCGGACCCAAGGCGCTGCCAGGAAAGAGTGAACTACCAGCAAACTTCCAGCTGAACTCGATCATCTGCCACAAGGGAGCCAGCGTACATACAGGGTAAGCCAGAAATTATCTGATCCTCCAATGCACGCCACTGACAATTCATTCATCTTCATAGACACTACGTTGCCTTCGTACGCAAGCTCGACGACGAGAAGGCCACAGCACCGGAATGGATCTTGTATAACGACGAGAAGGTTGTGGAGGCTGTTGACATTGAGGAGATGAAGAAGTTTGCTTATGTCTACTTCTTCAAGCGTGATGATTGAGAAAAGCATACATTCCAGCGTCGACGTCTAGCATGGGGAGAGCAGGAGGCGTATGGGTGGCTATCAAATGTTAAGAAAATCTAGAAATGCATAGCGAGAAGGTGTTTACTTAGAACAACGATCAAGAATGGTCAGATGAGTTATACATAGATACGAAGCTATGGAAATGGTACTATTACACAGTAGAGTAACTCTTCTCTTAGACGTATTCCCAAGTAATCTGAAGTTAAAATGCACTAAGTGTGGTGAGTTACCTTCTCATTCACTTGTGCTACCGTGAATCATCGCAGCGTCTAACAGTTGGCCATCTTGCTGAGTATGATCTTCGTGATGTGCAAAATGGCTATAGATTCGACCTCCACACGAGTGATTAAACATCCCTAACTTTCTTGAGAAAAGTTACTGCCATCGTCCAAAAATAACTGTGGCTGAGTTGATCGGGTCCTCGCCAAGACTTATTCTGCTGCGGGAACCACCGCATAGTCGACTGCAACAACCTCATCAACGACAGGCGTTTCAAATCACAGCACTCAGCACCTTACACGCCATACGAGACGATAGCCTGGATACAGCCAGTTCATGATCTCAAATCACACACAACATGCCCAGTGATCCCCGGGAACCCGGCCACGAGGGGTCCATCACCTCGCAGGACCATGCCCATGAAGATACGCCCAAGGTCAAGAATCGCAAGCCAGCGAGTGAGCAGCCCAATCTCATATATCACAGAGGAGCAGTGCTGATGGAGGCTTCTGCATAGATACAGCATTCCGCCAGCAAAGACTGAAGGCATGGCAGTAAGTGCAAGCACCAGGGGGAGCGTTCCTCCAATTCAGCGCTGACATATATCTGCTAGACCAATTCTCACGCCGAAAACTGTCCTCCCCCTGTTCTTCGTCATCGGAATAATATTTGCGCCCATAGGAGGCCTCCTGCTGTATGCGAGTGCGCAGGTCAGTCTCCTCGGCCCAATTCACGCCACCACCAGAAACGCTGACAAACAATGAAACTCCAGGTCCAAGAACTCATCATCGACTACTCAAACTGCGCAACTCAAGCCCCCGATGTCTCTTACTCTGGTGACTATGATACCATGTCTTCATCTCTCGTGACATCACACTTCAAATCCAACTCCAGCAACCCTTCTCCCGCAACGCCGAAATGGGGCCGCCGAGCCTTCACCTACAACTACTATAACAACAGCAAAGTTGTGCAAAGTGTCAATGCTACACAATGCACGCTGGAGTTTACGCTGCCGAATGAGATGAAACCACCCGTGCTCTTTTACTACAAGCTTACGAATTTTTACCAAAACCATCGACGCTATGCGAAGTCGTTCAATACCGACCAGCTATCTGGGACAGCTATTTCAGCTGATAGCGCAGACGGTAGCGATTGCTCACCTCTGACATCCACGAACGAAAAGCCATACTATCCCTGCGGTCTTGTCGCAAACTCAATCTTCAACGACACCTTCTCGAACCCTGTCCTTCTTAACGTGCCCGGCTCGTCCATAACTGACCAAGTTTACACGATGAAGAACAACAGCGGCATCGCCTGGAGCAGCGACGCAGATTTATACGGAACTACAAAGTACGCCTGGGCAGATGTCGCTGTGCCGCCCAACTGGGTGGAAAAGTACGGCGAGGAGTATACAGATGACTGGCACATCGATGTCGTGAATGACGAGGCGCTGCATGTCTGGATGCGTTTGGCTGGTCTGCCGACGTTCAGCAAGCTTGCGCAGAGGAATGATGATGATATCATGGTTGCTGGGACGTATCGCCTGAATATTACTATGCGTAAGTCTCGAGTGCAATAGGGGCATTTCCGCCTTCCCCTTGCCATCTATCATAAAGCTAACAAAACTCCAAGTTTTTCCCGTAACCGAATACGGCGGCACAAAATCCGTGCTCATCTCCACACGCACCGTAATGGGCGGCAAGAACTCCTTCCTCGGGATCGCCTACGTCGTCGTCGCCGGCCTCTGCGTGCTCCTGGGCACCGTCTTCCTCGTCACGCATCTCATCAAGCCTCGAAAACTCGGCGACCATACGTATTTGAGCTGGAACAACGAGGCCCCTTCTCAGGCTGCTGGTGGGCGGGAGGGTGCTGGCGGTGATGATCATCGGTGACCTGCGTCTCATTTCATTGGCGAAAGAGAAGAGGTTGAGAGAAACGGAAGAAGAGAAGACAAGACAATATTGTGGAAGTGTATATTACTGCAACGCCATTCTTACGGCACAATGCGTTCTTCGTTCAGGATTTTCCTGGGCGTTGTTTGATATTGCACGGCGAACTGGGTTTGGCGCGGTATTTTAATGGGAAGGTCTGATATATTTTTGATAGAAATGAACCCAAGTTGCACATAAGGTGGTTGTTCTTCAGAGAATTTATCAATGAGCTTGAGAGAATGAACAGGCGTTCGTCATATCAATTCAAACCACTTTCGTTCAGCCATAAAAAAATTTAAGATATATAGCGTACTAGCTAAACTTATGATGTCTACTGCCCTCGACTACAATTCATGACAACAATTTCATAGTACATAGTGATCAGGTTGTCACTGATAATGCGCGGGAGAGGGGGGTTTCTATTCCAAAGCATTTTTGCATTGCATTGCTACTTGCAGTGGGAGGTTACTCATCTTCGGTCTCTCTTGCAAGATACATTAAACATTACGAATAAGTTCTACCATGCCAAACTTTCCTAGTTCAGCAACTATCACAACTTGGTCCAAAAATGCCCAATACCTCGTACCCATTTCTCCACTCAAGGAACATAACCACAGACACTAGAATTAGTAACCACATAGCAAATCTTGGGGAAATTCTACACATCATCAACATCTCTTCACCAGTCATCCTCAACAGCAACTTACCGGTGTTCCCCAGCCCGATGCCTACATAGAGATTAGTACGCTCAGTCTCTCCCAGTGACAAAAGTAACTACTCACCGGATCCCAGCCAACACTTGCGGAGAATCCCCTACCCCCACAACCTGTGGTACTACCTTTGATTACATCGTTGAAAGAATTGCCAAGCCCAGTATACAGTAACGGATTCAGAAAGCCGAGGACACCCAGGCCATTTCTCAGTCTGGCATCGTTGACGAGGGCAAAGATAGCACCAGCTGTTGCTGCCGCTGCGGCCTGCAACAGTCAGCTCGTTCTCGCTGATGTTAATGCTGTACGTACTGTTCCATCTTCGATCAACTCCTGGCCATTCCAGATACTCGCAATCCCCATTCCTTGTGCAGAAATATCTGGATATCCTCTGCCTTCAGGATTAAACATTCCTTCATGCTCATTACCAAGCCGCTGTAGATATGCTGCTATGGCTGCTTTCTGGAATTGTGGCTGTATAAAATACTTGCTGAAGCCTTTATCATGTTAGTCGACAATTAATTTCACCAAGACCCTTGGAGGAGGTAGAGCTGCATCGGTCGACCACTGACCTCCACCACTAGCTAATCCACTATTCCCATCACCTGCTACGCTCTCTGGAAAAAAACACTTCGTCGCCCCAACTGTCGTAACCCAGGGACAACTCGCCGGAAACATTGGTACAAACTCCGGACTCTGATTTCCATCATTGCTGGAACAGTATGAACTCTGCCCAACGCCATTATCGCCGCTCGAAAAAATCATCGAGACACCTCTTGCTCCCAGAGCCATGAAGTCACCACAGACACGACGAGCATAGTTGATAGGCACCGTCTGCTCGTCGTCGCTATAGGCGGTGACGATGACGGATGGTGGTAAAGGCTGGGCGATCACGTACAGTGCCCATTTGAGGAAAGGCTCGTTGAGGTTGTATGGGTGTGCTTGGTCGGGCTGGTACCAGGGGGAGATGCCAGCTGTGGAGTAGACGGTAAGTGGCTTGAGAGAGGTGATACCGAGGATAGTTTGTGCCTAGTGTTGTCAGAGTTGGTCGTACCTATTGGAGTATGCATGTGAGTCTTCTACATACCACCAGATCTCCAGTTTGACCTTTCTTCAGGGAGAGGTCTTGTTTTGATCGCTGTCTCTGCAGGTTCTCGCCACCATTGACAGACTCAAATTTAATGTACGATCCCCTTCTTAGCGTTTCATAAGCATCAGGACGGTACTGTCGCATGTACAGGTTGATGTCTGAGATATTGCTCGCTTCGCCTCCATAGTTCGCCATACCTATCAGATTGCCAGACATACTAGATGGCATGTAGTCTGCAGTACCGTATAGTGTACGAAGACACAAAGACGTGACTGCTGATCCACCACAGGCTTGCATGATCTTGCCTGCATGGCTTGTTGATGGCTGAGGAAAGTTGGCAGGATACACATTCCGTCGCTTGTCTTTGGACGTACCACTGAAACTAGTACTAATGGAGCTGTGGTGCTTCATGAACGAAGTCGTTGGCTGTATGACATCGACATGGTTATGCAGATGAATAGGAAGTGACCACTTTGGAGCTCGGACAACTTGGTGACCGTGCTCATGCTTGAAAACAAAGTACTCTGCATCAAGCATACGTTCCACGGTGCTCACTGGGAGCTTCATGTTGATCCAATCCTTTGCCGGACTATAGTTAAGTCGAGAAGGGTGGATATCATTATCAGCCAGCCACTCGTGCACAAGTGTGAATGTGTCGTTGGCAGGCTTCATCAGCTCGTGGACTTCAGCAACACTAAGATGTTTGCCATAGCGACGGTGCTTAGGATCGGAGACTGGGTACCTGTCAGGGACAGACTTGATGGAAGGTATAGAATGATATACCTTCGAGTAAATGTCGTTCTAGGCGGTCCATCTGACTCTGTTTGAGGCCAATCTGGAGTTCGATAAGGTGATTTGGCAGCGCACGACTTACTCTGGTCCATTGCTGAGGAACTTTATGCTCTTCTTTGACATTAAATGGCGACCTGGAGGGGAAAATATACCCAGTGGCCAATTGTGCTGCAAGAAGCAATAAGAGTGGTCGCATCTTCATTGTTGGTGTTCTTCGATGGTGAGCAAATACATTGCTGATGTGAAGAACGGTATGCAATCCTTCGCTGGTTATTTGAAGAAAAGGAGAGAGCAGTTGATAAGGTCACCAGTTTTGGTGTGGTCTGAAAGTATGTAGAAGGAGCACCCAGTTACAGAAGGAAGTTACAGTGCACTACTGAACTGGATTCCGCACTCAGATTAAGATTGACTAGTATTTCTTGGGATTGTGCGTGGCCATACCTATCCATCAGAAGGCGAAGGAACTGATGAAGTAGAGTAGTGTGATATTGTTGCTTACCAAAGCCAAAATTACCACTTCTGGTGCATAGCCCATTCCCTTCCTAATAAGGCACTCCTTCTATCCATATAAACAGGAAGCCCAAGGATATTTATGTACATTATGCGTCTCAGCTGTCAATAAATCAGATGTTTGAATTAGGCTGGTCTTGGATAAAGGTTCCTTTCCTCATGAAATTGTTGCAGGATGAGTCCTCGGTACGCCATCGGTCCACGATGTCGCTCGTATATGGGGATCAAGAAGGTGTCTGAAATATCGTAATCCTCAAACACGTAAATCAAAATTGCACTTGAGGCCATGTTTATCCTATATGGCATGACAGGCCTACTCCAGCAATTGTGGAGGAACCAGAGATTTAGCAGATAGGTACTTGCCTCGCAGGTCAAGAGAACCAGCTTCAACTGCGACAAGAGGCGCTGTTGTACTTTTGGGCATACGCAACGACCTCTACAGATCCGTCTGAGGCTCCGTCAGCCATCTGGTGTTGAAACCGATTGCGGAATTACATGACACCCATGACCATATTGGTGCGATGTAAGTTCCTGGACGGGACATTCTGTTGGGTGCTTGAGTGTTCCAGCACAAATGAAGAACCAGGATACCACTCCACATTCCAACAAGATAATCATCATTCTGGAAAGTTGTCCGCAGTTTTGACGCTATGCCTGCAAAAACAGTGAGTCGGTCCTTTGCAAATGTAAGCTGACTGGAGCTGTATTCCCTTGCTATTGCAGACCATTGTAGTATCTATGGTCCTCGATGGAACATATACGTTCGTCCTACTTCGAGGGCAAATGTGGAGGCTTTCTATCATTTACCCCAGGAACCTAAAAGATGGCGCGGAAATAATGTTCTAGAGGTGAAGTATTGACTGCCGTCTACAGACTGCATCTGCCTGCACTCCCAGCTGATATAGCCCACTCCAAAGCTTAGCACTTTCCGTAACAGCTTGATCTCCTGAAATGCTCAGGCTCGATTGCTAAGGGGTTCTCTGTATCTAGCTCAGGACTGCGGAAACCACTGCGAAGGATCTTCACGGTAGTTTGATGGCCTTCAGCTTGCGAAACTGGGAAATGAACACCACGCATCAAGCTGATGCTTTTTAAGAAGCCCTACTGGACAGAAGCAGAGTTCGTTGCCGCAATGGTGACTGTGGCGTTGCTGTAAATAGCGCTCATGTCATTCGCATGGATGGAGGTGTGCACAAAGTCGTCTTGAACGATACAAATAGCATCAACCCAAAGGTAGCGAATCCCAAGACGCCGTGTAACTGTGACCAGCATCTCTCAATTCTTGAGGGAGATTCTCGAACATGAAGCCACCGGTTATACTATCATGGTTTCAACAGTGGTGGCAAATATCTGAAGTCCTCCACAACAGTAACTGGGTCCTATATAGTTGCCTCTCTCACTAGGGTTAGAGATATATCTCGACCGAAAACAGACGGTAGACAACAGGCGCCGTTGTGAGGAAGAAAATCGACCACATCGTAGATAGATGACATGGACCGGTGCTCGCATGTATCACTGGAGGATTGATTCTGTGATAACCACACTTTTCTCATTAGAGGGGAACTGGATTCAGCAGCTCTAAGGATCATCTCGCATCCAGGATACCGAGTATCCTGGATCTTGTGAATATAGCCTGACCCCTATGTGAGAGTCTGCAGTCCCGAATGAGACCCCAGAGCTGGTTTAAATTGAAGATAAAGTTCAGAAGTCGTGTCTTACCCTTGCTCGTCCATCCAGGCTAGATATTATATTAAAATAACACTAATAGTTAAGAATGTTGTTCAACCCCGAGAACCCGTCTGCGATGATGACATGGTGTGCTGAAGGAACATGCCCGGCATCAATCACAAAATGAAGGCATCGAGTCCTGGCGTCGGGATGGAGTTCCGTGGTGGTAGCCATCTTACGGCTCGCCATTATGCAAGGCACCAAAGACTTAAACACTGTACCGCTGGTTCTGATGGCTGCGGTATATTCCACGAATTGGGCGCAAGCAAATGATCTCATGATGGAAGCAGATGGCAGAATAGCAAGTGTGAAGGAGCAGGCGCAGGGGTGAGTGCCAAATATTGCCGCAGGTCATAACGCACACAAGCGCAGCCCAGTCCACTGAGACGCCAACGAAGTTTGCGGAGTGGAATGTGAGAAGTGACAAACATCATGTAGCGATGTTGACACCCATGTAACAGAGGAGACCATCTGGTGCGTTGACACTAAACCAGGTTCCTGAACGAACGAAACATGGTATCTGCTGCACATGCCCGCCAAGCTTGCTTTTTCCTGACAATTCAACGCGCTTATGGATTGACTCGAGCCGGTCCCCTTGCGTAACGTCAACCAAGTTGCCGGATCAATGCTGTTCGGTAAGAGAAGCGCATGGCTGCAGAAAAGATTGAACCCTGGGGAGTAGTGCTATTTGATTGCTCTCCATCATTGAAATATGACCGAAATACCGGAAATTTCTCCGCACACGCTCTTAAATGGACAGTTTCCGCGTCATTGTAGTTGAGGACCTTAAAGAATGGATGGAAGGAGATAGCCGTCTCCCATACGGTAAAGCAACATGAGCTGGTAAGGTGACCACGGCTGAAGACAAAATGAACTAGGCAGGAGTTTTCCCGCATTGGATGAGTTGAGTGGAGCGGAAGTCGCGTGTGTATTTTGTTGCTTTAGGTTAGGAATCGCCCATATGGTCCGTCAACGGCCAGCGAGACAACATTGCGTATGAGGGGACAGGAAATCTAATGGTCGGGCGACTTATTGCTTCTAGAAAAAGCTGAAGTCGGCCGCTTGAAGCTTCAGTGAAGCGCCTTGCTTCCTCCCTCGTCCTTACTCCCCTCGGAGGGGGAGAATCGCTGCCGTGTATAAGCCATTTTCTACCTACCAACTGGAGTCCAACATGCGAGAAGCGTGACATGGAATTGCCAGCACTACCCATTCACTATTCTGGACATACTGCTTAGGTGGACCAGAAAATCCACGTCCTTTGAAAGGACCACCTCTGCCAAAAGAAACAAGTGTAACACCTCAACGGAATTTTCCGAGGTCGAAACGACTTTCCGCACAAGCGCATTGAGGACTGCAATGATAGAAACAACAAATACATGCATGCAATTGTTTCTGATTTGTACTCTCTGTGCTATGGGCCAATGCCAATAGTGTTGGGCTTTCATCTGCAAACGCTAGCGCAAGTGACGGCCTAGATTTTCAAACGCCATGTAGATATATCCAGTAGACATCTTGTGTCACTAGACACGCCGGCATTTCTTGGGGAATTTTTGTACAACTCACTCACCTGCAGATATTACGGACCACATTATGACAGGGCAGGGACTTTTCAATACAGTTGTTTTGAATCCCAACACCATGCTGGTTCAGGTCCCTTCCATATCTACAAATAGTTTCCAAGCCCAGTTGCCCTCCTCCCTCAGTCAACTACAGAATTCGATAATTCTTCTCTTCCTCCACCTCGCAAACTTCCCCATCCCAATGATATAATGCATAACGCGCGCGTAAAATAAAAAATGACAAGGACAGCACCGATGGTATTTAAAAGGCAATTAGCATCAACGCAAAAGATCAAAGAACCCTCTCTTCTCTTCTCTTCTCCTCTTCCACACCGGATTACGGACATCGTCCAAAGATCGTGCGCATATCTTACAGCCCGACCACTCTTCCAGCCGCGCAAATTACTACTCCGATGTTCGATTTTCCTTCAGATATTGTTTGGTTGAGTTTAGTTCTTCTCACTCTTATGCTTAAGCTTTCCGAAAAAGGCGCTGATACGATTCTTCTTCTTCTTCTCGGCAGTGTTCGTACTTGCTGGGCTATCGGCAGCTGGAGACTTGCTGCTGCTAGACTTAGCAGGGGTGGCGGGGGCGGCGCTGGTTGGCTCGACTGTCTTGGAATCTAGGCCTGTGGTAACAACTGGAGTAGCGTGAGAACCTGGAATGGTACCAGGAGAAACATCACGAGACTCAACAAGCTTGGATGGCGTAGTTGGAGCAGCGAGAGTTGCAGCTGGTGCAGATTCGCCGGTCGAGTTGTTAGGCTTGACCTCCTTCAACAGCTCTTTCTCAACAGCCTTCTTCTCCAGAACGGCCTCCTCATTACCAGCGGCCTCGGGAGCCTTGCCTGACTCAGCGATCGACTCCTTCACAACGGCTGGAGTATCCTTGGCAGCCTCCGTTGGTGCGACGCTTGACTGGGTGATTGCTGGAGCTGACTCCCCAGTAGCGGTTTCGGGCATAATCTCCTTCAACAGCTCGCTCTCAACAGCCTTCTTCTCTAGTACAGCCTCCTCATTACCGGCAGCTTTTGGGGATTGGCCTGCCTCTGCGATGGACCCCTTGACGATTGCAGGAGTATCCTGAGCCACCTCGGTTGGTGCAACACTCTGCTGGCCGTTGATGTCTGCAATTGACTTTTGGATGGAAGCAGGGAGGTTCGAGGTCACAGAATCTGGAATGTTCTTCGCAGCACTTTGAGCATAGGCTGGAACGCTTCCTGCAGCGCCCTGGGCATATGCGTAAGCGGCTCCTCCAAGTGCGGCAGCAGCTCCTGTAAGGGCGGCAGCGGTCTCAGCTACAGTGACGGCTGGCTTTTCTGTCTTATCAGGTGTCTCCTTTCCGGCAGTACCTTCAGCGGTGGTTGGTGCAACTGGTACTTGCTTCAATAACTCCTTCTCGACGGCGCTCTTCTCGGTAACCTCGGCGGGCACAGCACTTGCCTCGGGATCAACTCCAGCCTTCTCTTGGCTCTCCTTCACGACCTCTGGGACCTTTGATGACTCGAGAGGAACAGCCCCGGCAAGCTTGGCTGTGGTGCTGTGGGCGCCGGCAGAGTGTAAAAATGGGCTAGCATCATACGAACCACCTGCAGCTCCCATTGGTAAACTTGATTCAGGAATCATGTTTTTTGAGATATGAGGCAAGTCGAAAAGTCCAGTTCCGTTGGCGTCTCTCTCAGCTTGAGGAGTAACAACATTTGGGAGAAAAGGCGCAGTACCCAAGCCACCGCTGTTTTCGTAAGATTCCTTGTCGGTGCGAACGCCAGATAATATTGTGTTCTTGGTCAAAGAGCTCGAGTGTGGCAGACTCTCGCCAGGTGTACTCTTGATGGGGTTGACTCCTCCAGCGAAAGCTGGCAGAGGGGTGACACTGAAGGTTTGCTCAGATTCACCCTTTGCTTTATCGGCAGCAACGAGCCCAGGATCATCGTGGACACCA
Source organism: Calycina marina (assembly GCA_019669825.1). Lineage (NCBI taxonomy): Eukaryota > Fungi > Ascomycota > Leotiomycetes > Helotiales > Pezizellaceae > Calycina > Calycina marina. The sequence goes on from MU254062.1 coordinate 20,808, forward strand.
GATGTGAGGGTGTTGGATGTAAATTCCGAGGGGTGTGGAACCTTCTCTCCTGGAGCGAGCTTGATAGGGTTGGCGGCGCCGTCGGTGGCAGGCAGGGGGGCGACAGCGAATTGGCCAGTCTCGAGTCCTGGGGTTTCTGGGAATGCACCGGGAAGAGCAGATGAGCCACTTTTGGCCTTCTCTAGAGGAACCTTACCTGCCAAGCCGGCAGTGGTTGAACCTGCAGCTGCTGAAGACATGAATCCGGCGGTGGTAGGAGTAGTATTCTTGACGATTCGTTCGGAGGTGAGATAGTTGTTTGGGTTTCCGGAAGCGTCGTTCTCGATGGGAGCAGTGTGATCGGTGACCCAGTTTCCGTCAACAACAAACTAAGAAGAGTATTAGCTTTGAGTTTGGACTGCGTAGATGAAGGGGCATTGAGACGAAGAGAAACGGATCTATATATATATTGTCGAAGTGATAGTTCAGCGGGTATAGGTTGGAAGCCATGGAAGTTGCTCGTCTGCCAGAAAACCCTGGAAGCGTACCAAGTTCCAACTTATGGCTCCATTCACCGCTCTGCCGCTCTGCCGCCCGCAAATTCGTGTCATTTACACACAATGCGTCATAACTTGAGGATCTGATACAGGGTCCAGCAATTGAGAAATTCCTGTTGCGCTACTTTGCCGCATGTCTCTCATGCAAGGAGACTGTTGAGACGGGTATCTCGCAACCTCCACTTGGTGGTTGATGGCACCCATCATCGTCGTATCCAGCGCGGAGAATGTCGTGCGGCTTCAAATTATGCATCGCGGTGACCAATTGAGAAATCCGCTCCTGCCATGTATAGCACGCACCTTGTAGTAGATCTTGTCTTCGGCGTTCTTGAGCTGGACGTCCTTGGAGAAGACGCTGCCGGTCTTTTCGAGTTTCTCGCTCTTCTGCCAGCCATCAAATGTGCCGGTGACGAAAACCTCTTCCGCAGGATGGTCCCTATGATATGGTGGTTAGCTTGTGATCCATGTATGACGATGGTGGCCGGAAGAGGAAGGACATGAAATGGCAGCACGACGATGCGAAAGCATCGGAATGCCATAGAAGAAGGAGAAGCAGGTAATCACATAGCGATTCTGGATGATTTGAAGTCTGTTAAGACCACCGCGGAACGTACCATTTGAATACAAAGCTTCCCATGGTTGCGATGAACTTGATAGTAGCTGGCGATAGGTAGGTACGGTTGTGTATTGCGCAGTTCAATCCCTGTAGACGAAGTAGAGCAAGTAGTGAATGCGATTCTATCGAAAGTTGACACTGATGCGTGAAGCTGACAGCGTTGCTGAGAGAAGTTTGGTCTGCGAACTGATTCTTCAGGCTTCTATTTTCGCAAAACGTAATTGGGTCGAATGCTGGTTGAGGCTTGGCTTGGCTAATGGGATTTTGCAGCAGCTTATGTGCAATAATCAGTTGATATCAAATAGATACTGAGGATACGGTGAATGTGTCGAAGAGACTAGGATTCACAGGATAGTTTTAGTATGGTAAGATATGGAGGAGACAGATATTCGGATCTTCCTCTGGCTGATATGAAGGTGGCGGGGGGATTCGCTAGCGGGATGGAAAGAGCTTCAGCTTTCCCCTGCAGTTATTTCTGAAGCGCCGAAGGGAAGAATGACAAAACTGTTCAACTCAACGAAGCGCTTGCGATAATCGCGAGTACCTTAAACTTGGGAACAAGTGTTACGCTCTACAATTCACTTGAGTCTTGATATCTATTGTATAATGCGTTCAATACTATGGCAGGAAGTGTTTCCATTTCAAAGCTAAGAGATATAGATCCAGGTACCTAGTTACCCCTATGTTCTTAGCTACCCTATCTACCTCGTGGAAGCGACAATCAGGTCCTGTCTCTGTCTAAACGAAATTGGCCTGTGGAGATGGCATTAGCAAAGAAGTTGGTTATCGCGGATTCGGTGCTGCAAAATCTGAGGAGGGGATGTCGCAACAACCGTCACCCAATAGCTTTGTTTGCTCATGAGTTGTGGTCCTTATCCTCCGCTGTCCGCAAGATGTACTCTCGGGCATGCAGAATATTCTGCGTCATGTCCTATCGACTGATGATCCAAGTCTCACAAGCAGGTTGCTACCATACTGCATCACGACATGAGCGACGAATCTGTACTTCCATCACGCACGTAGAGCATGGATTCTCCTTTCCGGAGTCACTGAGACGGGTGTCTTGAGGCTATTCCCAGATAGCTTCCCGTTGTCTGACTTACTTTTACTGGTCCTCATACTCGCTGAGCAGAAAATATGTTGTTGCACAGGCCCTGCATTTGATATTATTATGCAAAATGAGACTCTGTTGAAAGAACTCAGGTGATGGCTTCAAGACTGTTGACTCAGGAGCTCGTCTTGGTAAAACAGGCGTGGTGGTATCACATCACATTTCTTTGTTGCTAAATTTCCGCTACACCTCACTCAGTCTCACCAAGTACCACACACATGAATTACAAGTACCTGGGCAGTCCTGAAGGATGCCGTCCTCTTCCTCTCTGGCCTTCAAGTTTCGTTACAGCATCTGACATCCATCAATACAATATTCAATTCTTCCCTACAGCCTGTCCCCATATCATCTTCATCTCAACCAACAGCTCTGTCCCACTACAAACCGTTTCACTGTTCGTCTGAACTCGCACAAACGATTAACGGGTTCCATCACACAGCAGGTTACAGTAACGGTCACGGAGTCCTGTGAGTACCTATGTGCTTTTCTTCTCTTCCAAACACGAGGCCAGCCATAGTCAAGCTTTCGGGCATTTCTCATTGCTGACCGTTGCATCTTTCCCGCTGTTGCTTGCCTCCCTTCCCAATGCCGTGCCATCACAAACGTTGGAAAGGCCCAAGATTTGTTTGTGCAGGCGCTGCTGGTGTCGCAGAATCTGATAGATTCTCTAACATGCTGCAGCTGACAGGCTGAAGACCTTAATTCTTTCTAGAAGGCTTCCAGAAGCATTCTGACCTTCAAAACGCCCCGATTATCCCAGCACTTACCACCCTGTAGCCCTATTATCTTTCAGCACAGTCCACCGTTCGAGCTTCTGTCCCCACTTACCTCACCTCACATACCATCTCCCCTCCGCTTATAGACAACATCGCCCATCAAATTTCCCCTCATCAAACAGCTCCCTCCCTTCCACAATTCACTCGATCAAGCAACCCGCCAGAAAGCTGCAGCAAGCAAAAATCTTCCCGGATCACCATACAAAACCTGGAGCTTGTACAACAACAGATTGTACAGGCAGCAGAGCAAGGAAGGTGAACTGCCCCTCCACGATCCACCCTACCTACCTATATCTCGCAATGCTAATTGTGGACAGTCATATAGATACTATAGCTTCAAGTGTTATCCACGACCTTCCACCTTCACGCTCACACCACCCAGGTCACGAATGCCACCACAAACGCCAAGTCTTTCAAACATCTATACCGACGCAATCAACTCATTGACGCAAGAAGTCCTGAAGGAACAACCACGAGATATCATTCAGTACTGTGCCAACTACTTCAACAAGCAACTCGAGATCGAGCGCACCAGATCACTATATCAATCAACTATCTCAACAGCAGCCATGGCCAGCAGTACTTTCCCAGGTCGCATGGGCACCAATGCCAACCCCTTCGGCAGCGGACTAGATTCTGGCTCCAATATCGGTATAACAAAGGTCGCGGAGGAGGATGAGAATGACACTATTACTTCACCTACCACCCCTAGCTTCGGCTTCAAGGGTAACAGCACCTTCGGTGATTTTGGAGGAGATGGAGCAGGAGGACCACCATCATCTTGGAAGGCACCATCTGGAGATGGCTTTCCTGCCCATTATGGAATGGGACGACGCACATCTGTCTCTGCCGAGTCTCTAAATCCTACCGCTTCATTGAACGAAAATTGGAGTCCTCCATTCCACCAGAAGACGGAGGATCAGCTTGCTCGTCTGAAGAGGTCCATTTCAACCAATTTTCTGTTCAGTCATCTGGACGATGAGCAAAGCAATCAGGTGCTTGGAGCTTTGGTAGAGAAGCCGATTCCAGCAAAGGGAATTAAGGTCGGTTTTGCAGAACATATTTCAATTGGATATTGCTAATACTCGAGAAGGTGATTACACAAGGAGATCAGGGAGACTTCTTCTACGTGGTGGAGAAGGGAATATTTGAGGTATTCAAGAACAACAGTGGTGTTTTACAGCCTGGAGCAGATGGTCTTGGAATGAAAGTCGCCACAATTGAGTCTGGCGGATCATTTGGAGAGCTGGCACTCATGTATGGGGCTCCTAGAGCTGCAACCGTTGTGTCAACAGAAGCCTCAAGTACGTTGTGGGCATTAGATCGCATCACTTTCCGTCGGATCTTGATGGATTCGACCTTCCAACGTCGCCGTCTATATGAGAGCTTCCTCGAAGAAGTTCCTCTTCTTTTTACCCTGGACAAGTACGAACGCTCCAAGGTCGCCGATGCCCTAGACACACAAAAGTATCCAGCCGGAACAACAATGATCAAGGAAGGTGATGCTGGAGAGGCATTCTACCTCCTCGAAAGTGGAGAATGCGAAGCATACAAGGCTGGCAAGGAGGAGCCGGTGATGTACTATAAGAAGGGTGACTACTTCGGTGAGCTGGCTCTGCTAAACGATGCACCGAGGGCAGCAAGTGTCATCAGCAAGACAGAAGTCAAGGTTGCGACGCTCGGAAAGGATGGTTTTCAGAGATTGCTCGGTCCGGTTGAGAGTATCATGCGTCGAACAAAGTACGAAACGGGAGTTGAAGACATCGATCCGCTCACGAAATGAGACGTGTTCGCAAAATACTGACCTCCATTCATTATTATCATTCTCCTTTACAGCATGACAGATGCGTGTCTGTTATTCGACATTTGGCGTTCTGGATTACCCTCATTTCCTCATGGCGGGTGATGGTAGAGATTGGAAGTATCAACGGAGAATTCTTGGATCATTAGTCCGTCCCTTTTTCGTGGGTTTTGAGATATTTATTATGGCAAATTGCGACGGCTTTATGACATAGCGACACCACACGGGCAGCTTTTTTTCTAGATTTCTGTTTCTCTTGATTCTTCTGCTTGTTGCCTTGATAGGCTGTGTGGTCACGATATCTTAGCTGTGGCAATTCAAAAGAAATATCATTCCCATAAGGTTGATATGATTTCTCGTGCTTGCTTCGCGGCGGATTTCTCTCGTTTAACCTGGAAGTAATTCGCTCCGGCTTCTCTTGCTTGCTGGTAGCAAACTGCCAGTAAAGGGCAGCTCTATCTATCCTCGTCATCTGCTACCTGAAGCTGGTACGGTCTCCTTCCCAAACGTCAGCCAAAACCTGCACCTTCTCACATCATACAAATCTGCCCATATTTCTTTTCTATTCTATATGCCCTGCTCCATCTCAAACAACGCCCCTCCTCACACCCAAGATCTCCCGCCGCACATCCTCGGCACCAACTTCCGTCTCCAACACCCGGCCAACGCTCCTCCGCCATCCCTCAGCCAGCCCCTCCATCTCCCCTCTCACGCCCTCCTGAGCCGCCTGCCGCTCAATCACCACTCGATCGATCTCCTCTTTCGCATCTTTCAGCTCCTGCTCCACAGCTCTCAACTCATCTTCTAGTGAGGCGTTGGAGATGAGCCACGAGTTCTTGCCGAAAGAGTCTAAGAGGGCGAGATTGGTCGTACGGGAGGAGAGGTAGGTGCTTGCTGTATACGCTCTTTGTAATGCCTCTCTGCTCTCTGCCGTGTACTGGTCAGTGGCTTTCTTGCTTTTGATTTTCGGCGCGGAGGGGAGGTCAGAGGTTTCGTAGCGCGAGGTGTCTATCGCGACGAGCTTTTCGCCTGCTGCGACGCGCGCGAGCTCGGCGGTTATAAAGGGGGAGAGGCAGGAGGGTAGGAGGTCGGGGAGGCGTGGATGGGTTTGGGGTGGTGTATCTGCAGGATGGGAGAGGTCGTAGCTGATGAGGGATTGGGCGGCAAATGTCTCGGTGGGGGTTGGGAGTGCGTCGATGTAGGGAAGGGATTCGAAGATTGTCGATTCGGCCATGGTGAGGTATGTATGCTGATGATAGTTCGGTGAGAGAGGGTGGTGGATTTGGAGAGGTGTGCACAGCTGAGGATCTGGACACTTTTGTGTGTCGAGGTTATGTGTTGTATTCAAGTAACCGAGCGGCAGCTTTTGCAGAGGTTGCACTACTGGATAATTTTGGGGTGGTTGTATGGTGAGTGAGTGAGTGAGTGAGAGTGATACTGGAGATTTTGAATTGAAGATGCAGGGATATTTCGGCTTGGCAGGAAGGAGCCTTGGCATGGTTGAGTGGCTTCGGCTTCTTTGGTATACATCTCGAGTATTTTGAGCACTTGACTTGCAACTAACTTTGATATCTGACATTGTGGTTAATCTGTCAATTCACCACTGCTCTAACATAAGTCTGTAGCAAGCTGTTGCCATCAAGGTGTAGTGCAGAGCTCCCCCCACCTTAAGGTTGAATTTTGAACCGTCGCTACCCCTCCTGCATATTACTCTCCTGCCTCTTGCGACCATCTATTACACACTTCTATGTTCCTCCGCAGAGTCTTGCAAAACACACGGCCTCTATCTTCTGCCAAATATCAGCGACAAGAAACCCAACCTATACTACGCTATCAAGCTCTTCCTCGAGCATATACAAGAAGCTATCTCACAGACGCAATCCGCGCTCAGCAAGCCAAACAGCCCACCATGGCACCCAAACTCGATGGCTTCTTCTCCCAAGTCGACTCCATGAGCGAGCACTTCATCTCGCGCCTCCGCGCCGCCGTCGCCATTCCCTCCGTCTCTTCTGAAGCCGAGCGCCGCCCCGAAGTCGTGCGTATGGGTCAGTTTCTCGTCACCGAGCTGAAAGCCCTCGGCGCCGACGTTGAAGCTCGTCCGCTGGGTAAGCAGCCTGGAAAAGAACATCTCGAGCTGCCCCCGGTCATTGTGGCGAGATACGGGAATGACAAGAAGAAGAGAACGATTTTGGTGTATGGACATTATGATGTGCAGCCCGCGGGCAAGGAAGATGGATGGGCGACGGAGCCGTTCGAGTTGACGGTTGATGACAAGGGAAGGATGTTTGGACGGGGGAGCACGGATGATAAAGGCCCGGTGTTGGGATGGCTGAATGCCATTGAGGCGCATCAGAAGATTGGACTCGATTTCCCGGTCAACCTGCTGATGTGTTTTGAGGGCATGGAGGAGTATGGCTCGGAGGGACTGGATGATTTTATCAAGGAGGAAGCTGACAAGTACTTCAAGGACGTAGATGCGATCTGCATATCGGACAACTACTGGTTGGGAACTGAGAAGCCGTGCTTAACTTATGGGTTGAGAGGTTGCAGTTACTACTCCGTCGAGATCTCGGGTCCTGGGCAGGATTTGCACAGTGGTGTGTTTGGTGGAACAGCGCAGGAACCTATGACGGATCTGGTGCGCATGCTGGCGACTCTGGTTGATACCAATGGCAAGATCCAGATTCCTGGAATAGCAGATTTGGTTGCACCGCTTACTGAGGAGGAGAAGTCAATCTATCGCGATATTGCGTTCACAATGGACAGCTTTCACGAGTCGCTCGGCAGTCAGACCACCATCTTCCCAGACAAGGAAAGCACACTCATGGGACGCTGGCGCTATCCATCTCTCTCCATCCACGGCATCGAAGGAGCGTTTTCACAACCTGGTGCTAAGACTGTCATCCCAGCTAAGGTCATCGGTAAATTCTCCATCCGTACTGTGCCAAATATGGAGCCCAGAGATGTCGACAAGCTGGTCTTCAAGTTCTTGGACGACGAGTTCAAGAAGTTGGGGAGCAAGAACACATTGAAGGCCTCACTACAACATGATGGTAAATGGTGGGTCGCCAGTCCAAACCATTGGAACTTCTCGGCGGCTGGAAAGGCAGTTGAGAGAGTTTGGGGCGTCAAGCCTGATTTGACGAGAGAAGGTGGATCGTATGTTTCTCGCCCATTATTGCTAATTGATCTTTGCTAAATTCGTGAACAGTATCCCAGTAACCCTGACATTCGAGCAAGCCACCGGCAAAAATGTCCTTCTTCTTCCAATGGGTAGCTCGACAGATGCAGCACACTCGATCAACGAGAAGCTCGATAAAAAGAACTATATTGAGGGTGTCAAACTTTTGGGTGCTTACTTGCATTATGTGGCCGAGGAAGAGATGGTTGATGCTTAAATCAGCTGAGATTGTAGCTCTAGGCAATAAATGAACGAATCAAGCGAGATTTGTATCGTGATTATATCGTGATATCGTAATGTAGCGAAACTTCTCTATTGTTTTTGGGAGTACGGGAGGATTTCGGAAATATCGAAATTTAAAGTCTAGAACGCCCTAGAAGTCCTGATCTCTTGAAGTTGGAAAGTCTAAGCTTGAAGGTCTTCAAGCTCTTAAAACGCTTAAAGCTCTGAAAACCTCTGGAACTTTTTCCAACTGTAGTCTTGGCTTCCAGGCCTCCCAGGGCTTCAAGACTACCACTTCATGCAATATCCTAGGTCTTAAGGTTTCCTGAAAGCTTCAAACGTTCTTGGTGTCACTCTTTTCTAAGTCGTCAGACGCACTCAAAAGTTGTGTGGGGAATTGTTTCGTATTCTCAAATTGACTGAGCATCTTGATCCTGATTGCAACTTCACTCAGTCGCGTTATGGTTGGATTATGCACTTGGGATGTCCCTTGGAGAAAGGCTTGGTAAAAGATTATCGTCAGCTCGATCGATCGATCAGATCCAACATTTCATAGGGGGCTTTATATACGTAATTGGACCTACCCAAAATGTGTTACTGTAGTAGTACCCTTCTTCCAATCTCATAACCATCCATGCAGGCCCATTTCCAGAATCAAAATACAATCATCAAAACAGCACAAAAACAGCACTACTCCCCTCAAACGCTGTGATTTTGCCACCAACACTCTTCGCATCCCCCCAATACCGCAACCGATACCTGCCCTCCCCAATCCCCCTCTCCATGCCCGTCTCCCACACAATCTCGACCTCGCTCCTCCCCAGCACTTCACTCGTCTTCCGCCATTTGTAGATGAGACTCCAATCGCTATCATTTCTGATCTGCTCCCACACACCCTTGGCCTCTTCATACCTCTCCACCGCCGCAAACGTCTGCTCCAGACGTAAATTATTCCGTGGATTCGCGCCGACAAACGTCGCTCTCACTGTAGCGCCAAGCGCATACGAGGGATGGACGTCGACGAGGACGTCGCCGTAGGCTTTGAAGAATGACTTCCCATCGTAGACGACGCCGGTGATGAACGAGAGCGAGCGGTTGACGTTGTTTGGCGGTAGCGGGCCTGGTGGCGGCGAGGACGTGGAAGAGGGAGAGAGAAATGGGAGGTGCGAGAGCGTGAGATTGATGTAGGCGTCTAGTGTGTGTGGGCCATATAAAGTTGAGGCACCTTCATAGCGTTGGATGGAGTATTCTTCTGTCGTGGAGATGTAGTGTGCGTAGCTGTTTGCTGGACCGCCTAGGACTACTATCGGCTCCACAGATTTCACGTTTTCGGAAGAGGAGGGGGAGGAAGACGAGAGCAGTGTTTTAGCGCCTTCATACACAGCACCCTTCCATCGTCGACCAGCCATCGTAGTCGCTTCTCCCGGCGAAACAATAATCACAAGCTGTCCGACCCGGAAAGCTTGAATATCAACAATATTCGGCGTCCACAGATACGGTATCTCAATCTCGCCGACATCCAGCAATATCGGTTTCAGGTGATGACAGCGCTGTTGCGCCTTACTAGGTGTCTTGATAAGTCCCGAGACCATATGCCAGACTGGTGAAGCGCTGGGTGCTCCGGGATCGTTCTGCGTGAAGTCAAATGCGCCGGGTCCATCTGACGTCCCGGCTGCGAAGGAGTAGCCTAGTGCTGCGGGACAGGTTTGTACATATGTCCCATTCTTGAGCGGGAAAGTGAAGTTCGACATCGATTGGAAGGTATGGAATGCTTTCACTGATGATCCCGAGATCGGAATCCCCTCTTTATCGAGATTATCGAAGAGATCACGCGCAGGCTCAAATTGTCTTTTCCCAATCTCGTAACACGATGAGGCCCCACTGTCTTTGATACGGAAGAACGGGCCACGGGCATGACAGTGCTGAGATTTGCCATCACTGCAGGTGCTGTTTCTGAAACTGCATTGTTGGCCACTACCGTCCTCGCACCAGGCGCCGAGGACGTTGGGGCTTGTGTCTCCGACACTGGCTTGAGAGAAGCCAGCTACGAAGCCTTCTGCAACATTCGAGGCTCCTGTGGCACTTTTCTCGAACAGAGTAGCGGCTACTCCTTTGTTATCACCGGATATGAGGGAGTTGTTTCCGAGCATAGAAGTCCCGTGCACAGGAAACCAAGTGAGTATGCCAGTGCTCTTGCCATCTGATGCTCGTTGGAAGCGGAGCAAGGTCATGTGTTTCTCAACCGAGCCATCATCCTCACTGCTGGCGTTGTACTGTGCTCTTTCTTCTCCTGGGTTTGCTAGGTAGGCGTAGAGACTTCTGTTGATGTTTGCGCCGGTAACTTTTGTGGTTCCTGCTGTTAGGTATCCAGGCTGGAGACTCTCGTGTGCTCGCTTGATGGAAAGCACTACTCCGTCGACAATAGCACGATAGGATTGCTTATCAAATCCTTTGCTGGTGATCTGAGGTAGCAGGTAGTTCAACCATGCACCGGGTCCAGAGTGAGAATGAGTTCCTGTTACGGCGACGTTTTGTTGGCCATATGCAGCGTAGTGAGGACCTAACTTTGCCAAATCTTCCAAGACAGCGTATCTGACTGCCGTGTCCCCGGACTGGGTATCTAAGACTAGATAGATGAATCGGTCTTTAGGATTGTGTATATCGCCAACAATGAAAGCTCTCGAGTAGAGTCGTTGACGTAGACCAGATCCCAGTTGCTTGGTATCGGCGTAGCCCATCATGTTGATCTCAACGACAGGTCTGCCGTGGAATTAGCTATGAAAATATAAGATATTGAACTCAGGAAATACCCCGTGATGTCCGCTTTGCCTACACCCAGCAGGTATTTGCTACCTGTCTGGGTACTGTTCTCCTGGGATGAGCCATGGTTCTCGAGGTCTTGTACTCCATCACTCCAATAGCTGAAGTTTAAAATTCCTTGATTCTCCAGACAGAATTGCGAAACAAGAAATGCAATGCATAGCAAGGCAAGTGTGGCGAGTCTTGTTGCTATACGCTTCCGGCGGTCGGTTTTGGGAAGTCTAGTATCCTCCCTAACGTGTATGTTAGAATTTGACCAACTGAAGGTCAAGAAAATAGTGATAACCAACACTTACCGTTTTAGGTCTTCATCGAGCAGTACATCTGTTCGCCTCTCGTTCTCGGAAGGGCCGGCCTTCAATAATGTATATTCGGCCATCTCCACTGATCTATATCAGCAAATCAGAAGGTATGAAAATTTTCAAGTGAACTCTTCGAGCGATGCCCTCAATGGGAGGAGCATTCATATGATGTTCATAGTTCATGTAATGATTCTTGTGAGACTGTTTTCAGTTGTACTTCGATGTAACTGCCAAGATTTTGGCTGGTGCCTTTCGCGCAAGGTGTCAACATTTGTACTACCTACTTCAAGTGATGAACAACTTATGAACGACCAAGTTGTAGACTTTAGTATTTTGTATTCTTGAGATGCTGTGGGACGTATGTTATCGTGTTCTCAGTTGTATCCAAAGTTATCTGAAATTACGGGAATGTTTGGTAATTGACTTCTTGTTCGTACACGAGCCCGCGAAGCCCCAGTTGATGGCAATTACTTGATATCTAACGCCAAAGTCAAGATAAATCAACACAATACTGATAATGACCAGAGCGTCATCCGGGAGAATGCATGAAGTCTCTGGCGGGGCAATTTGATCTCAAGTCACCATCCGTCGAAGTTTTGTACGAACCATTCAACTTGAGTCACTTCAAGAGGTGCTGCCTCTAAGCGTGTAAGTGATGATATAGCTATCAGCAAAGCCTAACACTACGGACCACGTAGACTATGTCGCAGGAGATATTTATTTCGTCTTCATTTGTCATGTAGCCCAACTCTTTATTGAACGAGCGAATCAAAAAAGTGTTTCATCTGTGTAATACGCTAGTACAAAAGATCTCCACTGGGGAGACTCTTTCTAGATGTCCATCGAGGGCGGCTGGAGAGGTAGCTGGCACTGCCTCTCAGGTGAC